>PVLD010021990.1:0-30254 GCA_004027595.1 Dinomys branickii
AGTGTGATGTAGAAATCTTGGTTTTGTCGATGCCTCTGGGTTTATGAGGTAGAAATCTTATAAAGCTCTAATTTCTACCTGCCCCATTTTGTGTTCATACAAAGATATTACATCTGTACATATTTTAAACCAAGTAATACATTGTTATAATTATTGTCTTATATAACTCAGGTCATTTAAATAAGTGAGATAATATAGACTAAATGTATTTATAGGGTTTGCTACATAAATATTATTATTTATTCTGATTCTCTTTGTGATTTTTCTTCCTTCTTTCCTCTTATTCTCCCCTCTCTCTCATCCTTCCCCCTCTCCATTTTAGTGTCTAATGTTAGCATTTCTCTACTGTACCAATTTTGTTACCCTCCATCTCCTTTGGGTCTGTTTGTGTGTTTTCAATAAAGATCTCATTATATAACCAATGTTGGTCTCAAGTTCCTGTGCTCAAAGGATCTTCCTAGTTCAGCCTTACAAATAGCTGGGACTACAGTCCTGTACCACCATCCCTATATTTTCCTTGTGTTTTTTATGTCAAATATGTTTCTTCATGGCAAAACCTAAAAATACAATTAAATATGTCATTTTATGTGGTTGATTTTAAGGTGGCTAAAAGAAGAAAGCACACACAATTTTACTGTGTTGTCACACTTTCCCATAGAGTTATCTCACAAAATCTTTGCTTTTTGTACAGATTCAAATCACTGCCTGACTTTGTGTGGTTTTACTATAAAAAAATTTCTTTTAGTTTTCCTAGTAAGGCCTATACGCCATTGACCAATTCAGCTTTATTCACCTGAGAGTAACTTCATGTTTCATTTATGAAAGTTAGATTTGCTGGATAAAAGATTTGTAGTTAATCTTGTTTTTCTTGAAATTGTGGCATCCCAACCTCTCCTGGCCTCAAATGTTACTTATGAGGAACAAGCATTGGGTCTTACCGGTGTACTTTTGTACCACATGTGCTTTCAGAGCTTTTGATGGTTTGTCTATTATGTGGCTTAATATAGTATTTGCATTCATTGTATTTGAAGTTCATGGATATTCTTAGATATTTTAATATTCTTTTTAGTCCATGTTGTTATGGTTTCAGTCAGCATATATTTGGATGTTTTTCTGTTAATTTTCCCTTCCTTCTGGTTGTCCCCCAGAAAGCTATTTCAATCTAGCTGAACTAACCAGAGAAAATTAGCAAAGATCCTGGCGATTTGACAAAGGCTGTCTTAGTTAATTTTCTCTGTTGCTGAGAAAAAATACCTGACATCCACAAGTTAAGGGAGGACAGTTTTACTTACGTCACACTTTGTACAGGTTTCAATCCATGGCTGGCTGGCTCTAAGGCAGAGTGACATGGCAGAGGGGCCCCTCAGAAAAGAAACAGTCTAAGGCATGCTTGGACAGGCAGAAGGCAGCAAGCAGTAAGCAATGACAGCAGAGGAGGTAGCGAAGCATCAGCAGCTTCTTTCTATCCCTTTCCATATTCTGCAGGTTGTAAGCCTATTGATTGTGATACCCACACCCAGGGTGGGGGACCGTTAATGCCAGTATCACACACCTTAGATCCATCCACTTCTTAAAAGCCCCATCTATGAGCCTATGAAGGTTTGGAGGACATCTAGATAAAAGCCACGGCAAAGGCTTACATTAAATTATGAAATATTCATTGATATCTACTGAAATTCAATAACAGTGATGTGATTTGCAGTAGGGGCCACATTCACCATTACATTCTAGCCAGCCTGCTTTTGAAAGAGCTGTTCCAGTGGGCTCAGCAGCCAAATCCTAGTTTTCTTCAACTTCTTGGAGTGTAAAAGCTATTTGTGGATGCAGCACTGATGAAACATTGGCATATAGCTTTTCCATGAGGCATGGCACAGAAAACACATACTGAGGTTGTGCTGTGTCTTCCCTCACCCTAAACTACCACTAAATGGAGAATCTTATTTGAAAACTGATGAACAGTACAGTTTTCTCTTCCTGTACAGCTGTTTGTATTGAACTGTTCTGACAGACCTGGCAGCTGAGTGGCAGATCCTGTTTCTCCTGGCTTCCTAGTAAAGAAGATGAATGCATATATTCTTTTATTTTAAAGAAAAAAGAGAACAAAATAACAACAACCAAGACAAAAACAGAACAGCAGAAAACAATAGAAATACAGCATTTCAAAACAAGGTGATAGGAAGTTAACAATGGTTATTATATTACACATGGTTATTTTCCATAAAGTTGTTCTTATTACCAGATGTAAGAATGCAAGACTGATCAAACAATTAAAGAGAATAAAAAATAATAAAAAGAATTAGAGATGATATAGAATTTCACTAATCAAGATACTGGGGATTCAACAATGGTTGCTATATTGCATATTGTCTTCAGTTGTTTAGTTGTGTAGATTATCAGATACAATCACACAAAATTGGCAAGAAAAAGAAAAATTTAAGCATTAACTGTTTCTTTCCATAAACCAATAAACATCAGCAGCACTATTATCCCAACTATCCTTACATATTCATATATTTTTCCCTTCCTTCTTTCTTTTCTCCTTTCCCTCATCCCAGAAAATTTATATTTGCCAGCCAGTGTACATTCAGGAACTCTACACCTACAGGTCTAAGTCATGAAGGATTCCTACCTGAATCTCATATTGTCTGGTAGTGATGTCCAAGGTTTAAAAGTCATACACATACACACACACACACACACACACACACACATGAAGTTCTGCTTTAAAGAGGATTCAGAATCTGGTGGGACAGTCTCTAGATAGTTCACCAAACCTCAACTACTTACTCTATAATGTAAAGGTTATGTTTATAGAAGTATTAAAGCAGCATATTTTTTAAATTCTTAAAGACATGTCTCCTCTGTAATTCGGTATATCCTTTGTTGATTTTGTTATAACGAATATGAAGATAACATTATGTTATACAACATCCAGTGCCAATTCCCTACTATCTTCTCCATAACTTGGTATTTTCTGCATTGTTTCTGTGTTATTCTGGGTTCTTTTGTCTTAAAAGTAAAATTAGAAAACAAAAAAAGGAACACTGTAGCTCCGCCAACAGGAACAAATTTATACTGATATGACTGCAGAACAACTTCTTGTCAAATCATGATAAATAAATAACAAGGTTTTGGTTAGCAGTTAGTGGAGGCTGACATATTGGTGTAATACCAAAAAAGAAACCACTAAGAAACTTAATGGGAACTGAGCATAGTGGCGCACAACTATAATCCCAGCACTCGAGAGGCTGAGGCAGGCGGATCACTGCTAGTTCAAGGCTACCTTGAGCTACAAAGTGAGCTCAAGGCCAGACTGAACTGCATAATGAAGCCCTGCCTCAAAAAGAAAAAGGAAAAAGAAGAAACAATGGGAAGATCAGAGAAAGAGAAACTCTGCATCATCATCAATAGTGGTTAGACTTTGTATAAACCCAAGCACTGCTTACTTTGAAAAAATTTGAGCTTGAGCAAAGCACATGAAATAGACTTCACTGAAATAATACTTCCAATCACTGAACAAACATGCAAACAATCAAAAAAAGTATGGGAAGGGAAGCAATTATAAATATGCAGGTTCCTATATTATCTGAAATTTCCAGGTTTCAGAAACACATGTACTTAGAAAAATCTCAAATTTAAAAAAATCAACTGACCTAAGTCCTCATAGGTCTGGTGGCAAAAATCATCATCTGATATAATGGATGCTAAAATGCTTTAACAATAATAACGGCTCGCAGTACTCATAGGTTTCTGCGTGTAAGACATGAGGTCAGTATTTTATATGTATTATATTATTTCATTTCCATCTACACACTATGTCAAATATTGCAGCTTTTTCATATTAGTTGAGATGGAGAAAACTTTACAACTTGAAGTATTTCATTTAAAATTAGATAAATAGCCAGTTACAATTTAGATCTAAAATGTCCACAAAGGTATTTTTGAGAGCCAGGGATATGGCTCAATGGTACCTTGCCTGTCTGGCAAGTGTGAGGTCATGAGTTCGATTCCCAGTACAAAAACATAAAACAACAATAATATTCTGTTGTGTGTGGCAAGTGATTGGATCATGGGGATGCTACGGCTAACTGGCTGTTAGGAGGGAGGTCTGATTGGAGGTGATTCACTGGGTGCATGATATCAAAGAATGTACTCTTGTTACTGGCTCCTACTTTTGCTCCCTATGTTTCCTGGGTTCACTATGTGGAATGCATTTTCCTCTGCCATTACACTCTGCTATTCTGTTTCTGCTTTGGTGCCTGCTGACCACGGACTGAAACTGTGAGCCAAGTTGTAGTTGGGTATAATATTCAGTGATAAGGAAAGTAAGACAGATTTTTGTTCCGGGAGTGGTGTGCTTACTGTGATTGTACCTAACTATGTCGTTTAGAAGTCTTTCCAACTTTTCTAAGGAGGAGTTTAGAAAAGTGTAGAGAAGCAGGCTACAAAAATCATAGAATGTTTTGAGCATTGCTTAACGTGCACTATTGATCAGAGTTCACATCAAAATTCTGATATGAATGCAGATGGTAAAAACCAGATTCTAGATATTTCCAACTGAAACAAACACTCCATTGACAACTGGAGTACAGTCTGTATGTGTTACACTCTGGCATAAACTTTCCCTATATTTTCCTCAGGTGCTCAAATTCTGTGAAATACTGAGATTAAGGATGACAGGTTAATTAATCTGGTGGATGAAATCTGAAGGTAGCTCAACATTCAGACTGTAGAATGGATGGATATTTCTGGCTGGTTTGGGATAGGTCTGCATTGGAAATCAAAGATGGAATGCAGAGATGAATAATTTCAATATTTTACAATTTTTGTAGAAGCAAACTTCCTGCAAAGTTGGGGCAAAGAGGGGCATGATTGCTAAAAAGGTTTAAAGGTTATCATTAAAAAAACCTAAGAAAGTTTTTTTCTTGAGCAATTTTGTATGCTTATATCTGGTAATAAAACAAGTGGCCTGAAGACAACAATATATTGTATAAGAACCACTGTAGAATTTCTACCACCTGGAATCATCATTTTCAATTATTTTATTACCTGTTACTGTCTTTAATTGTTTTATCAATCTTATATTTTTATATCTGGTGGTGGGAGCAACTTCCCTGAAGATAACAGTACCTAATGTAGCAAACATTGTTAATTCCTATCATTTTTTAGGTCATGTATCATTTTTGTTGTTTTTGTGTTGCTTGATCTTCACTGTTGTTTTTGGTTAGCTATTCTTCTCTTTAAAATAAAAAAAAAGAACTCAAGTGAGGACAATAGGAAAGATGCTTTTAATGCATTTCAAGAATCAGCAATAACCTACCATTCACATGTTGAAAGGTGATAAACTGTAAAGCTTTATAGTAAGTGAGGCCCTGGTCCTTGGCTCAAGAAGGGCTGCCTATAAAATTGGTTCTACATGATTCATTTCATTTTGGTCAGCCATCCAGGGATTCAGAGATTTCTGGAAACATGATGTGGTCTAGGGAGTGTGACCGTAAACTTTATGTCATCCACATGGTGCTGCTTTTTCAGGAATGCAAAATGCAAGAATTGTAGGTTGAAGGACTCTTCCTCCACAATTTCAGATGAAGGCCTGGGAGCCCAGGTACTGTGCCCATTGAATAGGTAGTGCATGAATCTGTGTGAATGAAGTACAAGCTGCAGTGGAAGCCCTAGAAAGTACGAGACAGCAGAAGAGTGGAATAAATGCTCAAGAAAACTCTAGGCAGTGAACAGAGCCACACAAGGACAGAAGCCATAAGGATTATAATTGGCGATGCCATAGGAACAAGGCTGCCAACGTGCCTTGCATCTTACTTTCATGCTACAAATTTTCCTACATGGTGGACATGAAGCTATAGGATTTAATATTTGCCCTGCATGACTTTGGTTTTGCTTTGTTAAAAATCACCCGTACCCACTATTTCTTCCTCTTTTTTTTTTCTGTACTGGGAATCGAACTCATGACCTTGCACTTACTTGGCAGGCACCGTGCTGCTGAGCTAAATCCCCAGCCCACTTCCCTTTTGAATGAACACATTTACCCTGTGAATAAATGCTGATGGAAATGTAATTGCTTACTTAATTAAATTTTGGAAATATTTTTAAATTCTACACTTTTTATTAAACCCTAACATTATTTTCATTAGAGTGCTAGCAATAATAATGTTCCTTAACTTTTGAGCGGTTCATATCTTCCTTTTACCTCACAAGCTCTGGCTTTCTTGGTGTGCAGTTGTGCATTTTGGTAACTCATATATGAAAGTATAGAATAAATTATGTTCCTTAAAACTCTTAAGATGTGTAACATCTTGAAATTTTTCTATTACAACCCTCAGGCTTACACTGGTTTCATGCATTGTAGATTGATATGACAATTATTACATCTTGAAGAACAATGAGAGAAAAACCTATGACAAATTGGCATGAAGAAAAATATGCAATTTGAAGTTTTAGATTTACTAGAAAAGCAATAAACTAGTTCTACAAAATTATAATTCTTAGCTTGAAATATAAATTTTCAAGTTACTGCTGATAAATATCTGGCCTTTCCCAACAAATATTTTTATTTGGAGGTCAGGTTACTACAAAAAGTAACCTAAACACAGTTAATCCATGAGCTTTTCTGGGAAGTCAGAATTTCCTTTCCCCCTATCATCAATGTTGGCAACCAAAGAGGCAGAGAAAATAAACAGACTCAGAAACACAGTCACTCCCTAATTGAGAAGCTTCCAGACAAAAACATAAAATAATCCATTATTTCTTTTTTCTATGTTCTACCTGATCCTGAGAGATCAGATGGATATTTGAATGGATAATTTTTACTAGGCACTAAAAATGTAAGCAATTACTAATTTCACAGTCTGATTCTTTACAATATTCTCTAAATAATTTATGGAACTTATTTTGTGATACTGGGAAGGGTAGAAAAATTATAGATCTCAAGGTGATTTAAATTCTCTTAAGGACAACCCATGAAAGGTCTATCGTACATGTTTGACAAGAAAAGGTAGGAGCACAGAATCTTAGAATGGGTGGGAAAAAAGCAACCGGTGACAGATTTCCCTGTTACTGAAAATAAGAACACAACTCAACATAGTCTGGGCCTGTAGTCAGTGACAGAGCACTGACTTAGCATGTGTAGGGCCCTAGGTATGATGCCCAGTAAAGCAAAAATCATACATACGTACATACATACATACACACATACATACACGAATACAACTCAAAATTTTATGATGAAACTTTTCAGGACCTGGGTAATCACAACTTCAAGACTGTGACCCTTCGTAAATGGGAAACAGAAATTGAGTAATAGTATTTCCCTGTGTTTCCTTTAGAAGTTCATTACTTTTAAGCCAGGAAAATATACCCGAAGTCATGCTGGGTGTTGCTGAACGAAGGAGGTAGAGGCCCAAATTTCAAGATGTGGAAGTTACTTGAATCTCCACACCTGTGCATGACAGAAGAAAAGGATATATACAGAGGGCGGGTTGGATAAATCTACGTGGGCATTCACAGTCACTCTCTGACTGGTGATAGAATTCTACATATTTGAAACTCTGGGAACATTTGTGGAAATCACCTGTTGTTTCGTTGAACACTGAGAAGAGATCAAACAGTCATATAAGAAAGGGAAATATTGCAGTGACAGAGATTATAAAGCCTTCCAGAGACCTTGGAATGGATAACTTCCTTGATACACAGGTGGGTCTTGCCTCAGCTGTATTATCCATGCCCTTGAATACAGCCTATGGTTTAGGACTAAACTCAATACTGAAATAGTATTAAATTTCTAAGGAATACTACCATATCTAATATATCCAAAAGGAACTACTAAAATTCTACCTATCTTTGCAAAACTCATTGCTCTTTTATAGCAAGAAAACACTCCTCAGTATATTGCTCATTACAGGCAGCACTTAATTGAAGCATTTTTCTAAGTATAACAAGAAGAATAAAGACATGTCTCCCAATCATGATTTAGAAGAATATCAATATATTTTCCAGGAAAACAACTTATGCCTGTATTTACTCATGCAGAGTTTGTTCTTTTGCCATGATCTTTCCATTGCGAACCATATCCCTGGCTCTTTTTCAGTTTAGTGTATTAGCTTGCAAATTGCTTCATCCTTTGATTTATATATTTTTAGCTAAGTAGTCGATAACATATCACCCATGATATCCTCCAAATTATATCACTTACTCAGAAAATTTCGATAGGCAATATTCATATCCTACTTGGAATCTTCATTTTATGAGGATTTTACTGTAGTATTATTGTTTAGATCTAAATGTCCCAGGCTAGGGATATAGCTCAGTGGCCCAGCGCCTGCTCAGCAAGTGCAAGGTTCTAAGTTCAATTTCCAGTATCAAAAAAAAAAAAAATCTAAATGTCCGCCAAGGACTTGTGTTTAGAGGCAGCGCTTTTAGAAGGTGACTGGATTATAAGAATCATTACACTCAATGTATTAGTACATTGGTGAGTTCATAGCTGACTGTGCTATTCAAAGGAGGGGCCTGCTCAGAAGAGATAGGTCACTGGGGCTGTGAGCTGGAAGGAGGATTATTTACTCAGTCTTTTGTTTCTCTTATATTTCTTGCTGGCCATGTGGTAAGTAGCTTTCTTCCAGCATGCTGTTGACCCAGGAAACTTCTGCCTTGAACCTGACCAACCATGTTGTGAACCCACTGCAACCATGAGTCAAAATAAACCTCTTTTTCTTAAACTATCGGTATTGGGTAATTTGCCAAGCAATGGAAAGGTAACTAATTCACAGAGTATCTTGTACCAGTGGGACTCTCAAGGCCATAAGGGATGTTTAAACAAGTTTAGTAAAGTGAATTCATACTTATGCTTTTCTCCTCTTAAATTTTAACTGGTTCTATTCAGCTGCAATCACAGATCTGACTCAGGTTTTTGGTCAACTAATGCCTATATATCTTCTTGCCTATATATCTTCTATGTTATTTTATATAGTATGCCCTGTCTTCATAATGTGTGTAATTTGTTAACTATAAGCTTTTCATTAATCTTATAATTTAATAAGAAATTTTCTATTATTTATAATATGATGTAACTTTGTCCAAATTTGAAAAGTATACAAGCACAGAACAACTTCATATTCTGTTCTCTAAGCCTAAATTTTCTTTAAACTCTATAACCAGAACTTTAAAACCTATAGGCAAGCCTGAAAACTCTTTAACATATTATTGTACTTGCCTTAATTCTGTGGTTTCCACAGCTGTGTGGGAGAATATCACGTTTTATGTAGTAAATCTGTATAATAACTTGTGTTATAGCACAGTGGGAACATCTACAAATCCAAACCAACTGTTTTCAAATTTCAGCTGCTTCTCAAACGCTATAGGCTACCAGAACGACATCCAGCTAAGTAATGTATTCTATTTCTTTTTTTTTTTTTTTTTTTTTTTTTTTTTTTGCGGTACTGGGGATCAAACTCAGGACCCTGCGCTTGCTAGGCAGGTGCTTATTCCACTGAGCTATATCCCCAGCTGTATTCTATTTCTGATACATCAATTCCAAATAATTCTTCTCTTATCATCTGGAAATACTATGTCCCGACACAAATCCTTTCTCTACCTTGAAGGCTTCCATTCTAACATGCCTTTTTCATTTTATTTTGTCTTTATCCAAATTCCAAGTCACTATTCAAATTTTCTTATGTATGTATGTGTGTGTGTGTGTGTGTGTGTGTGTGTATAACATTTTATATGTGGGTTCTCTCACCTAGATATTAAAATATTAGAATACAAATCTTATTTCACATTTACCTGTATCTCCTGGGAGCAACAAAATATTTGCTACTTCATGTCTTCCTATACACATTCATTCTCTCAGTTATAAAGTCACAAACAAAACAAAATCTATGCTTAATGAAATTTTTCTTCATCTGCTGAGTGCTTAGAATTATTTCTAATATATGAAAAACTTAAAGTTTTACAAATATCTTTTCCATAATCTTCAATACTGGCAAAATAGTAATTAACTACTTTGACACTGTAGCATGCATTTCATTCCTTTTTCCCTCTCTTTCTTTTTTAGTTTCACCCTTTAATAACTAAAGGCAAATTTAAAAGTTTAACGCTATAATAATAAGATGGCTAAGAAGCATATAATAACTGGTCTCAATAAATTATCTAGTAGAATAGCTTTGTAACTCTAGTGATTTGCTCTTTTTTACTGCAGAAATGTTAAAGAGTTGCTTTAGGGTAATAAGACTGATAGACCTTCTATCAACTAACTGATAAAATTGAAAGCTTTGTGCTCATTTTTTGAATTGTTTCTCATCACACGATGGTATTTTCTTCTCTAATCCCTGATCTGCTACATCTCAGTAGTCTATCCAGAGTTCAAATGCTCTTCACTGAGTATAAATTTTATTCACTGTTCATCATTCTCTTATCTGGTGCTTAAAACTAACTTAGTTAGTTGACTTTTTTCCTGGAAGAAGCATATCATTAAAGAGGAGAATATTATTTTTTCAGTTTCCCACTGGGAAGATAAAACTCAGTAATCTTTTCCCATTGCAGAGATAAAAACAGACAAATGTAATCAAGCCAGAACAATACACACAAGAATTCAATTTGATGTCCCATGAGGGTCATGGATGGAGACGCATGCATTCTCTCTGCTCAACAATTTAGATTCAATCAAGACAAATTATGCATCTACATGAAAAACCAGTGTATATAATACAAGATATTTACATTCACTTTTCACACAATTATATACAGGAATAACAAATATTAATCACATTATGTAATATGATTCATTTAGATAAACCTTACTATAACAATCATGTTCTCTCATAAGGAAAATTTTACTGGTCTTGAAAAACTAAATTGAATCTCATCATTTATGTTGACCTTCTATGTTCTTTAATGTGCACGGTCCATCATAGCATTCAATATTAAATTATCACGACTGCCATTCCGCATCTAACAATATTCCTTTCTTCATAAACATACACAACCCACAAATTAAACCCTAACAGAGACATTAATTGAAGTGGAGGAAAACAGACTTTTTAGGTTTCTTTTATTCTATTTGGGTAAGATCTGAAAAATGTTCATCTCTTCATAAGCTTTCTTCACAGCTCCCTTTCAGTAAATTATCATAAAAGCAAACCTAGATGAATCAATAGCCTTTACCCAACATATAAGAAGTGCTGAAACAGAGACAAATAAAAATGCATCACAAGTCATCAATAATAAATTAGTTTTACTGCAGTAGTGACATCAGGCCAATGTGATGAAGGACTGAGTTCTGAGCTATTTAGCCTCTCTATCATAGCAAGATATGATGGAAGACCCAATTTAAGCATACCCATTACCCAGCTATCCAAATAATATGATTTTTCTTATCTCCATAAACTTCTCAAATTTAAGGATAATGTAAATTCTCTTTTCCACTCAACTATTTGTTTTAGACAATGCTGCAAAAAAGAACAGGATCATTGTGTGCTGAAACAATCATCAATCAGTTTTCTACATGAATTTCATCAAATATTCTGTGAACCCACAGAGGAAATATTGAAGTTAGGGGAGATTCAAAATGTTACCAAAAAAAGCAAAGTGGCAAGGAAAAGGTGGGTGGAGGATTGATTTTAAAATTGCAAAACAAACTGTAGGAATCCACAAGTCAGAGATAAACATTTAAAAATTTTTGTATAAGTTTCAATTACTGTATAATAGTCTCTCTGGTGCTGTTCTGAATTTCCACTCATGCTAGAACTTTTCACGGATGTTCTATTTAATCCTCTGAGCACCAGCAAAAGCAGAGGAACAGAATGAAATTCACGACCAAGTTCTTCTACATCCTAAGTCCTCTCATGCTTTACATCTTTGTTATTTTTTTAACAGCAAATAAAAGTCTCTTTAGTCTTAGTGCTACTGTCTCTACACATTTGTTATCAGATTTGTGATTTGTACCCTATATCCAGAGTCCTTGAATACCAACTTCATTCTGAAAAAGACTCCTGCATATTCCATTTTCCAGATGTAACTTTACCTCTTGTTTTAACGGACCTTTAAGTTTCCTGGAAGATGCCATTTTTCCACCTGTCCCCCAGAAATAGAGGTTACTTCTTGTATACCTTGCTTCCAGTACACATAAGCATAGGGAGCGGGCTCTGCTATGGTGACCCTCTCCAGTGTCTACTTTAGTGCCCCCTGTTGCTTCTCCTCCTTCATTTATTCATTCACTCTTATTTATTTTGGCTCTACTGAGCCTTCAATCTGAGCTACATCCCCAATCTTTTCAATTTTAGTTTAAAACATAGTCTCATCAAGTCAACAAATTGCTCAGGTTGGTCTCAAACTTGCTATTCTCCAGACTCAGCCCCCCAGAGTGTAGGATTTATACGCATGCACCAATGTACCTGGCCTGAGGTGATTATTCTTTTGTCCTGAAATGTAGTACTTTTGAGAACGTGATCGCACTATGTACCTCCTTGGCTCATTCTCCTTATTTTAATCTTTAGAATTTCTTGCTGTTCCATCTTCATTAGTATGCATGCTTGTAAGCCGTTCCCACAAACTACAACCTTTCCAACACTGTATAAGATGTATGTTATGCACTGTCTCTACTTTCTCACTTCTCACTCAGTTCTTAATCCACTGCAATCTCTGAATTCAGTGATCCACCTCCTGCCAAAGTTGTCAGTTAGACAGTAATTTGCTGAATTTAATAACCATGTGTCTTGGTTACTTTTTTCTCATTGCTGAGACAAAATACCCAACACCCAAAACGAAGGAAGGAAAGGTTTATTTAGCTTACAGTTTGTGGAGGTTTCAGTCCATACTTGGCTGGTTCTGAGGCAGAGTGGCACATAGCAGTGGGCAACAGTTCATGGCGGCAGAGCACAGCAAACAAAACCAGCAAAAAGGGAGAAATGGCAGTAAGCAGCCTCTTTCCTTCCCTTACATTATAAACATGCTACTACCACCTAGGGGGTGTGTAGCTCTCAATCTCCATGCCCTCCTCTTCCACAGGCTCAGGATGTGTACAAAGTAAGCACCTTGGCTTCCTGCTGAATCACTCAGCCAAACCTCCGGACTCCCCAAGTTGACACAATATATCAACCATAACACCATGTTTTAGTTACTGTCTTATTATTCAACCTCTTTACTTTTCATGATATAGGCTACTCCTACTTCTTGAAATTCTCTCATCTGAAATTTACAAAATCAATCTTTTGTTTGCTTTCTCTTGGTGCCAACTTATTTTTAATCATTCACTTAGCTCCTTATAAATTAATATTTTTAATTACTCCTTCATTAGGACTGATCTGTATTCAAACTATGAAACTTACTTTTTTGTTTTAATTCATAGACAGGCCTACAGCAATCACTTTTATGCTTACTATACTCCCAGTATCTCAAGAATATTCTCTGACTGATTATTCCTCAGACATATAGTCTACTGTTCCAAAGCATGCAGGGACCTTGTGAACGCAGAAACCAACATGTCCAAATTTGAACTATTTCTCTCTTAGTATTCTGTATGTGCAGTTCTTTTAGGAGCTGTAATATCACTAACCCAAAATATGGAAAACATTGGCACAATTTTCATGAATTTATTTGCCCAGTGTTATTCCTAAATTTTTTTATAAATCAGCTTATCTATGTGTTTATCAAAAGGATGGGCGGTTAGTTAAATGATGATCCTTATTAGTAAATATATTTTAGATACTAGTTCCAAATAAAATCATAATATCTTCATTACATACAAGAAATATAATGTAAAATCATTAGAAAATATATTGTTTTCTTTTCTAGAATAAGTCCACAATGAGATATGCACCTTTAAGTTTCATGGTGGCCACCATTTAAAATGTTTGTGTAGAGTGAAAAATGGCTTTATGAATATCATGTGAAAATCAGAAGAGGGGAGTATTAAAACTTAGAACAATTTCAAACCTGAGAAACACAGCTCTATGTCACTACTGAACATAGAAGGGGTAAAGAGAATAGCTACATGGCAAGAAAGGATAACAACTTACATAAGAAAGGCTAACACAATGCCATGGTCTACTTTATTGTCTCCAAAATTCCATGTCTGAGGTTTTTCTAAAGAAAGTAAGGCACCATCATCACAGATCACTATGAGCAAAAATGTCATTCTTTAGATCAAACTGACAAAATTCCTATAGTCATTTCATAGAGATAGTTCAAGTCAACACAGGAAGAAATATCATGTTAATATTTTATATCCTACCAACTTTATCAAAAGAGGCAAAATCAACTGAACATTTTCTAGACAGATGTTTAAAGACTTGTTTTGAGATTAGAAATTTAATGTAAACTTGAGCTATAATTTATGATACTTAGGTTTGTTCATTACCATCTCCAACTTTCAATAGATCTTTGATTGTTTGTTTATTGTGGTATTTGTGTTGAACTCAGGGCAATCACACTAAGCTACATCTCTACTCGGTCATCCAGGCTGGGCTTCCATATTACATTAGACCAGCTCATATTCACCAAATCAGCATTTGGAAATTCTCTCCATTTTTATTAGTACATGATTGCTGTATATAATATTTACACTCCTTCTGTAGCGTTGGAAGGTAGACAAATACAGTAGTAGGTTATAAAATGAAAGAAAATCTTTTCTTGTAGTCATTCACTGTACCAGCAATTCCAGTATTGCATCAACACCTAAGAACAAAATAGAATGTTCAAAATCTAAGTATTTAATCCACTCCTTCTTCACTAAGTTTGAATTAGCTCATTCAACCATTTGAGATTCAGGAGAAATTACAACCCCACTTTACAAAAACAAAAACTATTTACTGCCTTTGCCTTTCATTCCAGATCAAGGTCTTATGTCTTGTATTTTTGTATACTGTACTGTATGGACAACATTTCTGGTCTTTACATTACTTTTATTGGCTAATTCTATATGCCTTGTATTTCAATATTTTAAGGTAGTTAACAGCAAGTCTTGAAGTTACTTATATAGGAGAAACTGAAAAGATATTTTATCCAAATACAAAAGCCATGAAAAATACATATAATAATTTAGTTTAAAAGTTTTCAGGTTTTAAATAAAATACTATTTCATATACAAAAAAGATAATTTAACTCTGCTTCAAGAATTTTTCAAGAAGCAAAACATTTCACTCTGGTCCTCCTTACAAGAGAACCTATAGTGCTGTTCAGGTTTGTAAAGGCAAAGTATCATACTTCATGCTTGCATAGTCCTTTGCTCAATCTGGCTTTCAAGTAATAAACTGAAACTTATTTTCTACATGGCTAGATCCAGAGATTTAGTTTGGTCTCCTAAAATTAGCATCTGGTTTTGAAGTGTTTAATGTTTTGAAATATTTAAGCTTTGAACAAAGATTGATATTGTATTTGGGGGCAATTATTCCTTCATATTTTCTGTTCTGCATTTTTCAGAACAGAAGCTTAGATAATGACCATGAAATATGTATAAAAATTCAAAGCTGAAATCAAGAGACTATGTTAAGAATAACTGCAGTATTTGGTCTTTAACTCGTCATACACCCTGTACCACCTACCTGTATGGGGTTTGTGACCCTGGCTGCATAACTCTTCAGTTAATCAGGGCCACAGTAGCTGTGATTTGTTTGAATGCACCCAGCAAACACCCTCTAAAGCCTTCTATGTCTATAAGGAACGTATCTGTTCTCACACTTCCTTGGTATTCAGCATAGAATTAATTATCACTTCAGATGAGACAAGACACAGTTTGTATTGAGGTTGCATAAAGTATTCTTAAAAACAGTATGGAAACCACTGATTTTCCTATTTATGCCAGAAATAGTCTTTAAAAAGATAATATCCTAAAAGTAAGGGACACACCAAAATTCTCTGTAAATGTGGTTTCGGTAGAGTAGTTAGGAAATAAGACAAAAGTTAGAATTTCTTTATTTTTATTCCTTTCAATCAGACATAAATGCTTTAATATTTTTCTCTTGAATGTTTTTATTTTCAGATTAAGTATATTGTCTAAATATAGAAAAACAATTCATGATATGACTCAAGAAGTCCATAATGGCATTTGAAAATGGAAGTACGAGGTAATCTTGTCAAAGAAAACTAAACTGATTATCAAATTCACTCTGGCTACAATCCCACTTCCCATTGGATAAATCTATAAAAGCATATATACATTATTCACGTAGAGTTATTTTTACCAGGAAAAAAAGCTAAAATTCAACATCCCAGTTAAGTTCTAAAGTAGACAAAAGTTTAAAAACATACACATTTAAAATTAGGCATTCCTGAAGTATATGTCTTGCTGGGAACCAATATGGCTTAACGAAGTCCTTATATTGGGGAGCAACATATTACATTTGCAGTTACCTAGGCAATTTTTCCTTCGGTATAGATACAAATGATTACTCAGTTGGTTCCTCAAAAAGCTAGTGAAATGGTTAGCTTTTAAATGTCTGTGGAGTCTAATTCACGCTTACACAGTATGGGATACTGATGTACACCCATACTGAGGGTACATGGAGACTTAATCTGAGAGAATAGCAAATTCACATCTCCGGCCTCAACAGCCCTCAAGGACATATGTTTACAAATGAGAGGAGTAAATTCACCTATAAAATATTTTATTTCTAGGTTCTCTTGTAGTAAAAATTTCACATATAAAATCTATGTTTTATCTCAATCCAGAGTTACAGAAACATATTCACATTTATCACCTAAGATAAAGGTGATTTGAAGCCTACATACATTTGTAAATCATCAAGAGTTATCTGAGGTATACTAATGCTCTAAAATTTGTTTGCATACACTACAAAATGCCCTTATTTATAGAATTATAAAACACATTTATCCTAAAATTATAGGATGAATTATAAATTTAAGTTTTTCCTAAATTCCAATCTCTATTCCATATAAATCTTACATCACCCATCTTTGTTATGCAAGAAATATTATGTGCTTTATTATCTATAGGTTCTAAAATCTCCTTCCTCAATTTTTCTCTTGTATGTTCTGACCCTGGTTTACTTTTAGCCTTAGATAGCACTACTTGAGTATATGTCCTAATTTGGTTCTCCTATTCCTTAGCTAATTTTTTTTCATCTTTACACCACGCTTATTCCATATTGGTGATCCTGACTTTCTTCCATACACCCCTTACCTATTTTAATAACACCAAGCCTTATGTTCTCTAATTGAAACATGTGTTTATGTTTAAACTATTCCTACATCTTCATTTAGTTACAGCCAGGTGCTTTTTACCTTATTTCATTAAATCCTTAAAGTACTGGAAAATAAGGATGATGTTCCTTGTGTCAAAATTGTGATAATTTCAGTTACTTGTTTAAGTAGAGTAACTTATTCAAGGTTAAATTTCACTAGCATAGAAGAACTGTGGTATGAACCCAGAATTCTCTGACCTTTAAATGACAATCTTCCCATACACAACATGAAGTGTCACACCTTTCTTGCACCTCTCAGTTTGACTTATTGAACATGCTTTGTTTTATTATAATTTGTTGTTCCTAAAACATTACAAACTCTCATTAACTAAAACTGTATTACCAAAGGCCATTTCCTAAAGTTCTTATTCATAATGTGGGAATACAGAAAATGCTGAGTAAAAGTACCGATTTCTAAAATCTCATTCAGTTAATGTATAATTTTCTTATTTCTCTGATACTATCAATAGCAAAATAGAGTAATTCTTTAAGAAAAAAATTCCATACAAACTTACGTTAAAGAACTGTTTCTAAATCCTTCTGTGATAAAAGTTAATTTTGTCCCTATAAGTTTCCTGTTACTTATCAGTAAAATGAAATCAATTCTAAAGGCATTTCTAGTTTTCAAAATCTGGGCCAAAATCCTAGGATTATTGGGTAGTTCAAGTGAAATAAATGTAAAGAGATTTTAATATAAAATGCTATAAAATAAAACAGTATTAATTCAGGTTTATTAATAAAATCACTGCAATACACATTAATAAGTAGAGCATTTGATCTGGTCAGTGGGTCTGGCTTTTAATAATGTATCAGATAGTTAAAAGTTGAATGGGATTTTTACTCTGAAATATAAAATATCACCGTCAGATAAAAAGTCAAAAATATTTTATACATATTACCAACTACTGATTTTAAATATAAAACGTGCTATAATATTTGTAACAGTTTTTTTCATTATTTTAATAATTTAGAATATGGGTTAAATGGCCCCTTGATGCTTTGCTTGCTTTTAATATTTCTAAATGAACTTTTTGTACATAGTTTTAAAAATTTCTGTATAGCATTATTTCAAAATAATTTCCTAGAGAAGAAAAAGTCCCAGGTCTTCTTTCTGAGCTTTACTTTCCCCTTTGATCTCTGCATTTTGTTTATGAGAAAAAGAAGTACTTATGAAAGTGCAGTATTTCATATTTCAGTAATCAATCAAAAGCAATAAACGCTGTACAAACAGCATCTTAAGACTGCACTTAGTATTTTATTGATCTCAAGAACATTAAACCTCTTACCACCATTATGATCACATTCTGCTCTTGGATTCATACGCTCAGTGACTTGATTTCATTAAGAGCTCAATTTGTATGGTCAAGGGCAAAATTATACCTAAAGATGGACTCTGTAACTGACTGTAAGTGCATCTTAGGACTTTCAAATTTTAATATCTTTTGGGAATATTGTATACTTGTTCTTTATATTTCACTATAAGCTTACTGCTTTTTTTTTAAAAAGAAGTGAATTTGTATTTCAAAGCATATATTTCATTCTTCTACTCAATTTAGAAGTTGTCAAACTTGGCTAAAAGAGTTACCTGTAAATGGAATACAGTACATTGGCCTTTATGAATGTCATAGAGATAGTTTCAATATTTTATGTAAATAGTACATTTGAAGTTATTTGAATGAGATATAACTTTACATATAGAAAACTATTAGAAATGTAAATGTGAGTATATCACATTCACTCAGTGTATTCCATTTGGATTATGTCAATTTTGTGGGGGAAAAGGGAATACCATGACTTTTGCTTGAACAGCTGTTTTGAAAAGACAAATATATTTTAACATGATAGTTATAGTAGGGAACAATTAAAAAATAACACAAATTACACATTACATTTATAAAATTTTGTCTATGAGAATTAAAAAGCCAACTTAGAAAACTGTTGTGGTAAAAGTATGACGTACCCAGCTGCTGAGTGCCATCCAATGGAAAAGCAGGCTAGTAAAAGCACCACACTGTATCATGTCCACTTATTCACGAGATCTGACCTTGTGCAACTTCTGGCTTATCCCCAAAGTGATAATAACCATAAAAGGCATAAGTTTTGAATTAATTCAGGACTTGGATGTAACCAAGACAACATAACTAAAGACATTCATGAAATGGAAATTGCAGAACTGCTTGAGAAATCCCAAGAATGATAGAAAAAGTGGATTGATTTTTAATGAAATTTATTGGACAATTTAGACATTTATATATAGAACTACCCACGTCCATCATAGGGAATTTGTACCTGTATATGATATACTTTGATTCTTCTTTTATCCCCCTCCCCTCCTTTTGACTCCTCCTTTCTTTCTTATTTTCAAAACATTTGTTTCCATTTTATCTTTTTTTTCTCATTTTGTCTTTTCCCTTCCCCTCCCTAGTTCCCCTTTCCATTTGAACAATTTCTTCTCCTTTTACAATATCTATTATATATTTTGGTCCATATTTACACTTCAACTTTCTCACACCAGAGACAATACAATACAGATGCATGTCCTATTCATAGAAGAAATGGATTTAAAGCAAGAAAAGTATTTTCAGGGAAATTAATGCCAATGTGTCTTTCAGTATGATAAAAACTTTTCTTAAAAACCATCATGTTCTAGGATCATGTCTCATATTTGCAATACAATTCCTGTTTGAAGAATTACTACCGGCATTTAACACTTCTAGATAATTTTTGATTTCTTGAAGACTGATTAGGATCACATAATGTATCCAAGGAAAAAGAAAAAACAAGAGAAAACCTGTATCTTGAGAGAAAAAAACAGCCAACTAGTCAGGGCCTTCCTTTTAAAAATCCAATGCATTTTCAGTAAAAAAATAGTTTATAAATACAGAATACAAATTTATGCATTTTGTCTTCTATTGCCACAGTTCTATTTCCAGTCTCTTAATATTTTCTTTTAAAGCAAATATATGTACTTACCCCGCTACTCTTTTTTTAATTTTATTTTTAGAAGTTTAAAAAACAAAGAAAAGAATGAAAAAAGGAAAACATTAACAAAAAGACACAAAGCAGCACAAGAGCAGTACAATCAAAATTGAATTACAGACAAAGCGACAGGGAATCACCAATGGTTGCTGCATCACACATCGATAACTTCAAAGTGCATGCTCCTGAAATCACATACAGACATACAGTCTTGATCAAACAATCATGAAGTGTTCCTTATTGTAAAGTGACACAGGTCAACAGTGGCACCATATTAGCAATCCTTCATATACATACATAGATACATATTCATCCCTTTCTTCCTTTTCTTCCTCCCCTCATCCCTACCTTTGAGCAGATTCCCTTCACACCCTCCAATCCACATTCCCACCTTCAGATTCCTACAGCAGCGATACAATCGGTTGACTGCACATGAACCTCTGATTTATTTCACTTAGAAGTATGGTGTCCAGTTGTGACCATTTGCCTACAAAGGTCACAAATCTGTCCTTCTTCATAGCTGAGTAATATTCCATTATATAAAAATGCCACATTTTTTTAATCCAGTCCTCTGTGGATGGATGTTTGGGTTGCTGTAACAATTTACCTATTAGAAGGAAAATAATTGCAATATCATTTTCTGGTTTATAGTGACAAAGCATTATTTTTATATTTCAGTGCAATGTTATTCACTCAGATAGTTCCGAGGAACAATCTAATTTCACTATAATTCACTAATGTCTATAAAGTAAAAATTATTATTTGTGCAGCAATACATAATAAGATGTTCATCTTTTATCTTTGGGTTAAGCATCTTGAGGAAAATAACATGTTTAAGTATTTTAAATGTTATGATACATTAATTTCTGAACAAGTACATTTTAATTATAGGATTAAAATGAATAATTCAGCATCAGAAAACCAATCACAAAACAGCCAATAGCAGTCAAATGCTAGACTTTCTGTAACCTTTCCCCGTTAAACCTTGTCTAACAAGGGACGATCTTTCAAGTTCATTTAGCTTCAAAGGTCAGTTGTTCATTCTGTAAGCCTGAATTTATTGATCAGATATTTTAACATTAAAAGAAATAATACAAAGGTTTATCTTCATGATATACACATACTTAGAGTCTGCCAACAATGTATACACCCTTCAAGAAAATAAAATATGATGTTTCTTCAATAAATGGTGGTACCCTCATATGGGGGACACTAGAGGATAACATGTATTGCAGAAAACTCACTACCAGTCCTCAGAGAATTAAAAATACATGTGCAGCAATCTCAATGACCAAGGTTAACCAAGAAGTTCACCATACTGATAAATGTCTGGAAACCAATGGTCACCACTTTGAGCACTTCTTGTGATTATAGATGCCAAAGGTAACTTGTATTGATCTCATAATGTTTCAATAAATTGAATATTAAAACATTTACAAAAGCTTTAATCTTCTATATATTTTTGGTACACTGCAGTGAGCTTGTGTGCTCACTCTCTCCCTCCTCTCCCCCTTCCCTTCCTAAAAGAGAGCCTGCTATGATTTCAAAATCTTTGAACTGTATATATTTTATTTAAACAGAGAACAGAACATTACAATTGAGAATAATAAATTTTGCTCTAAATCATGCAGTCTTTCCATTACTCACAAAGAAATTCACAATATATGCTGTCAAGTAGAAGACCCTACACCATCCCAATATTCAATTTTTCCCTACACCTGCCGCAATCGTTGCGTATGTGTATGTATATGTATGCGTACGAGTAAACGTATACGTATGCATGTATGGCAGGGCGAGGGGGCAAGCGGGCGAGGTGGCCAGGGGCGAGGGAGCCAGGTGTCCAGGTGCCAAGAGGGCCAGCCAGAGAGTGAGAAATTACTGATGGAATATAGGGCTTTTGCACTGAGCTACACCTCAGTGCTTTATTATTCTTTTAAAATTTGATTTCCTTGTTATCAAGTAGCATAACAGAAAACTTTTAAAAATTGTTGCTAACCTGATGAGTATGAAGCAATATACTATTTCAGCTTCAATTGAAAATTTCATGATCATTAACAAGGCACAGCATTTTTTGATGATTCTTGAGGTTCCCAATTGGAATGTTCCATTCAAGAGTTTTATTTTATTCTTTCTCCCTTGGGCTTTTAGAGGAGCTTACATATTTTGATACTTTCTTCAATTTACTTATTTTTCTTAAATTATTTTCTTCTACTAGTGGATTGATCTTCCCATTTTAATAATGTCATTTCATTAACAAAAGTTTGTAATTCAAATGTGAAGGATATTTTTCAACTGTTTTCCTTTATGCTACTATTTTGGAAATCTTGTTTAGGAAAATACTGTTAGGTTAAGAAGTAAATCAATATACTAATACATAGAGTTTATTCTACATTTAAGTATTGAATTTAGGTACTTTCCATACATGATATATTGTGGAGGTTTAGATTTAGCACTTTTCATGTGGACAGCAAATCTGAGTCTATTTTGATCAGAGTTTACAGAAGTTTCAATCAGCTAGCTCCAAAAGAAGGCGTGACAAAGAGGCATGGTAGAGGTATGCTGACGAAAGCTGCTCATGGTGTGGTGGCACGGAAGCAGAGAATTTGAAGGGAGGGAGGAAGGAGGTATAACCTTCTGGAGTATACCCATAGAGACAGACCTCCTCTGACCAGGATCTACCTTTTAACATTAAGTTAAGCTCTAAGCTTAACAGTGAGACTAAAACTTTTTTTTTTCGTCTTTTTGAGACAAGGTCTCCCTATGCTGTTCAGGCTGGCCTTGAGTTCACTTTGCAGCCCAGGCTGCTCTTCAACTTGTAAGGATCCTCCTGCCTCAGTCTCCCGAGTGCTGGGATTACAGGCATGCGCCACCATGCCCCACATGAGACTAAAACTTGATGAATATTGTACCTCCGTGACCCAAGCACTACCCCAAAACACCACACCTGTGAGAGCATGAGGATTTGTGGGGAAATCTAGATGTAAACCGTAATAAATATCTAACTAATATTTCTTTGAATACTTCTGCTTTTTGTATTACATCTAAAGAAAACTATTTTCTAATACATCTAAAGAACTAGTTCCTAATCCAAAGCTAGAAAAGCTAATGCTTGGTTTTCATTCTAACAACTTCATACAATTTAAATACTTACATTTAGGTTTTTGATTTACTTGAGCTAATTCTTATATGTGGTTCTAGATTATAGCCTAAATTCTTTTACATGTGAATATCTCATTTTCTCATTACCATTTGTAGTAAAGGTTATTCTTTGCCCCAATAAATTATCTTAGTCCATGCTTAAAAAACTAATTATAAATGTGTGGTTTTATTTCACAAAATATTTATTTATTCTGAGGCCAGAATAACAGCATTTATTGCATGAGTGTCCTGGTTACTTTTCTGTTGTTGCCAAGACAGAATACCTGATGCCCATATTTAAGAAAGGAAAGATTTATTTAGCTCACAATTTGTGGAGGTTTCAGTCTATACTCAGCTGACTCGAAGGCAGGATGACATGGCAGAGGGCAACAGTTCATGGCAGCAGAAAAACAGCAAAAGCAACAAGAGCAAAAAGGAAGGGGCAGCAGAAAGCAGGCTCTTTCCATCCCATGCACTGTATCCAGGCTACCTGCCCACCTGCCTGCCTCAGCCCAGGTGTAGCACTCACACCCATAATCCCAGCATTGGACCATGAATCAATCCCAAACTTTAGAAGCCCATCCCATGAATACATGAGGCATAGGGGGGCATGTATTTAGGCATATATCATAATAACAACCTTCAAAACTTGCAAAGTGACTCCTCTAAACTTTTTCAATATTGATTTGGATTTCACATACAAATCTATATGAATTTTAAGTCCAGGTGATCAACTTCTGCCAAAAGCACATCTGATATTTTAACAGGTATTGTGTTGTGATTGTAGATCTATTTGGGGAATATGGTCATATCAACAAAATTAAAAGTCTCAAATTCATATGAGGTATCCTTACAATTTAGATCTGGCAATGTCCAGGAAATGAATTTTCTCCTTCTGCCTCAAGAAAGCGAGACAACTGTATTATTAAGTTCATCATCATAGACCCATTTTAGAATTCCATAGAATGGTAAATTATGTCCAATAAACCAGTAACCCTTATGGTAATTTGTTCCAGTGGCTACAGAAAAGAACCCACTTTGTATTGTTAGTTTTGTGAATGATTTTTATCATGAAAGGATGTAGGGTTTTGTCAAATACCTTTTCAGCATCTATTTAAATCGTTTTTGACCTTTATTAATGATATTAATTATATAACTATTTCTCATATGTTGAAGTAACTTTCATTCTAAGGATAAATAAAGCCTATAAGATTTTTCCTACATATTGCAATGTTGCCTTTTGTTAGTTTTTCATACAGGATTTTTGTAAAATCCTTATGCCATCCTGCATATTTTTATATGTAGTTTTACGTTTACCAGTTCTATTTTGTTCTTCATGCAGGTTCAGGTTACTGTCTGTTGTCCTTTCATCTCAGCCTCAATTACTTCCTATAACATTTGCTAGAGGTCTGTAGTATTGGAAAATAGCTTTCTTGGTCATTGTCCATTTGGCAAGGCTTATGTTTTTTCTAATTTTAAAAGAAAGTTTTGTGGATATATAACATTCAACTGACTTTTACTTTTAACATTTTAAACATATTATCCCATTGTTTCTGACCTCTATGGTAAAAGAAAGCTTGAAATTACATTAAGGGCTGTTTTCATATGATGAGTGGGACATATTTAGATATTTCAAAAGTTTGATTATGTGTTTATGAACAGATTTTTGTTTACCTTTATTTTTGAGGGTTCTTGAATATGTAGACTAGTTCTAGAGGTCCTATTTAACCTAGCTGTTCCCCTTCTGGGTATTTTCCCAGAAGATCTAAAAACATCATATCACAGCGATATATATGCATCCATGTTCATAGCAGCGCAATTTGTAATAGCTAAATTGTGGAAACAACAAAAATGTCCATCCATTGAGGATTGGATAAAAAAACTGTGGCATTTTTATATAATGTAATATCAGTCAGCTATAAAGAAAGACAAACTGGAGGCTTTTATAGGTAAATGGTCACAACTATAGACCATACTCATAAGTGAAATAAATCAGGTGTGCATGTGTATGCAACATATTGTCTCACTAGTGTAAGAACCTGAAAGTGTTAATATAAACTAGGTGGTATGAAAGGAAACTGCTCAAAAGTAAAGAGCAAATAGAATGAGGGAAAAGAGAAAAGGAAGAAAGGGATAACTAAATATGAATGTATGTATATGCAGGATGGCTAACATAGTTGTGCTACTGACTTCTGTCACTTTATTGTAAGGAGCAGTTAATGATTAGTTGTTTGATCAATCTTTCACATCTATATGTGTTTTCCTGAGTACACATTTTAAAGATATCAATATGCAATATAACGACCATTGTTAATTCCCTGTCACCTTGTCTGTAATTCAGTTTTGATTGTACTATTCTCATGCTACTTTTTAAGTGGCTGTTTGTTAGTATGTTTTCATTCTTTTACTTTTAAAATAAAAAACGAATGTGTATATTGATGTTTTTTTATCCAGTTCTAAAAGCTTTCAGTGTATATCTTCAAATATTCTTTTTGCTCCTTTTCTCTCTTTTTCTTGTATGATTTCCAATATAACTACATTAGGACACAGTATATCTTACCTTAAATTCACAGACTTAAGTGTTTTGGGAGGAGAATATCAGGAATCAAACTCAGGCTCTTGTGCTTGCCAAGCAGGTGCTATGCTTGGTCCCCGACCTGAATCAAACTATTCTGAATCTCAGGTTTTCTTGTTTTACTTTGAAGTGCTTGGAAATACATATTGAGATATGTTAGGCATGGGACACAAGTCTAAACACATAGTTAATTTGTTTCATATACACCCTTTGTACATAGCCCAAATGTAGTTTTGCATAATATTTTCAGTGCACATACATTTTGACCATGCCTCAGCATATAAGGTCAGGTGCAAACTTTCTACTTGAATCTTCATGTTGGAACACAGAATGTTTTCGATATCAGAGCACTTTGGATACTAGATTTTTGAAAGAGAATTGTTCTACCTGTGTCCTTGTTGGTCTCTGATTCTTAATTATTTTTGTTTCTTTATTTCTGATGCTTATTCCAGTTAAACACAAGTAAACTTGAATAATAGTTTGTTTTGCTCATTCAAATAAGCTTTTAAGAACCTATATATTTGTGTAATTTACTGTAATTTTTCACTCCAGAATTTCTATTGTTTTTTCTCATTCATATTTCTATCTCTTTATTCATGCTGTCTTTGGTGATCCATTTTTCTCATACTTCCCTGTAGATTGTAGATATTTTTTATTCAGACCTAAAGACCTGATTCAAAGTATTTTCATAAGTCCAATATCTGCGATCTATAGGATTCTTTCAGTTGATTTATTTTTACCCTGCATACTGGGCATATACTTTTTTTCACCCACTGAGTACTATTTTTGGAAAACTGAATACATGAAATTACATAATGTGACAATTTTGGAAATGAAATTCTATTCCTTCTCTGAAGTTTATTTTTATGCCCTTGTTTTTTATTTTCTTGCTTACTGATTTTTTGAACTACTTATGGAAAGGTACTATTCTTGTCAGGAGACCTCTACTATCTCTGCTCATGTAGCTTTTATATGGCCAGCTAACAACTGAACGTCTAGGTCCTTAAGTTCCTAGAGAGACTAAATTTAGGCTTTCCTGTGATATTCTGTATGCCTACTGGAAATGATTTCCCTTGTAAGCTAGGCATTATACAAACTTGTTTCACCTTCACTTCCTAGATTGGCAGAACCTTAAATTTAGCCAGATGTTAAAAATTAGGGGTTGTTACTTCTCTCTTGCACATTTGTACAAATTTTGGCATGCATATAGCCCTATGCCTGTGGAAGAATACGATTCCAAGAAAGATGTTGGATCTATTTAAATGACTCTATAGACACTTTTTTTTCTGAATTTTATTCTCAAGGGTTTTTATTTATATTAGACTGTTGTTTCTATTTCAGTTCCTGTGCAGCCCCCAGACAACTTCCATATAAGTCATTGCTTTCAATTATTTTTTTCAGGAAAACATTACTCACACTTTATATACTTTGAATCAGGCCCCCATATAGGTCCCTTTACAGTCGAAGTCTTCCAAGGAACCACATACAGGGAGAATAATGACCATTCTCTTGGAATGGAACTATGGAGTGGCTTCCATTTCACCAGGTTCCAAGGTTGCTGGCATTTAAAGCTACCTTCAAACTGGGAGTGAGATGAAAAGTTAAAACACCACAGATACTTCTGCTCTTACTAGGATTCCATTTCTGTTTAAGAAGCATTACCAGGATTGCTGAAACCCATTGCTTAATTTCCAGCAGAAAATTAGATGCTGAGAATTTTTATCCAGGTTCTCATTGCTCTCATGGAGAAGTTTAATGGAGGTACTTAATTTGGACAGTTGTGTTTGTTTCTACCTAAGTTTATACTATTCATTATTTAAGTCCAGGTACCTTACTAACGTTTTTCATTCAAATCACTTTTCTTAAAATTATTTTTTTTACAAGAACACCATTTAAAATCTGCAAAAAACTGCATTAATTCTCCTTCCAATCTTAAACTTAGTTTCTTGCATCTGCCTTATTAAAATGATGAGGACTTTCACTTTCACGGCGAATAGAGCTAGTGATAAAAATGACTTTCCATCCACTTTCAGTCTCAATAGGAATATTCTCAGTTCTGTTATTAACAGGTTAAGAGGCTCTCCTTTTCTTTTTTTTTTTTTTTTTTTTTGCGGTACTGGGGATCGAACTCAGGACCCTGCACTTGCTAGGCAAGCGCTTATTCCACTGAGCTATATCACCAGCCCTGAGGCTCTCCTTCTTATCCTAGTACGCTGAAATTTTTATCGGGACATAATGCAAGATTGTATGACGTTATCTTTGTGAATCTTATGAAATGATCATACAGTTTGGGTCTTTAAATTGCTTACTGTGCTTAATTTCCAAGAATTTAATTATATTGACCAAAAATGCTGGATGGTTTTAGGAAGTTGAAGAATAACAAAAAGTCAGAAATAAGTAATAAAAATGTTTTACCCTTTTTTTTTTCTTTTAAAAGAAATATTCCAGCATACTCAATTCCTACAAACTGCTAAGGACAACACTTAAGATAACCCTGGTCTAATTGAATAAAGTTCTCCTTTGTCAGGTCTAGCAGGTACTTCAAATTGAATAATTACTTACACAATTGATTTTTGGCAAGTCCTACATCTTTAGCATATCCTTCAAAGTTTTGGTAATTGGAAATCACTTCAAAAACACAGAAAAACTCAAAGAAGCACCAAATTAATGCACTGCCCAGAGCTACAGAGCATGTATAGTGTTGCCAGATGAGCTATTTTTTCTGTGACTTTAGGTATAACACTTTTCCCATGCCTTGGTTTCTTCTGCTACTAAGATGACACTTATATACATATGTTTTATGTATAATGCAGATAAGTACCTACAAGAAGCTCTGTAATAAGAACAGCTACATGAGTGTTACTAAGTACTATGTATGGCATTGGTTAGAAATATAAAATATCTGTAAAATTAAGGCAGGGAATTTATTATGGAGTCTAACAGGATAAGAGGCCAGAGTCCACACAATGACTGCCTGAGTGTTGGATAGCTGAAGAACTCAATAACTGCTCAGACCAAGAAGGTGGAGAATACTGAAAGGAGCAATCGGGTCCTACACAAGCCCAAGGCTGTAGGCCTGAAAGCTTATTGGAGAAATGCTGGTAGGCATCTGCACTGGAAGGGAGAGAACCTAAAGAATAATGACCAGAATTATATTATTCATGGCTTAATCCACCTTATCTATCCTACTTCATTGTGCATATAAGATTTAGAGCGAATGCTTTTGTTTCCTATAGAACTAGGATGTTCATTTTTCTTCAGTAATTGTTATCTGACTGCTTCTCCCTTTGCTTTGTCAAAAATTTGAAAATAAAATCTCAATCATGTATTTAAGTAGAGAGGTATAAGTATATATGTATTTTTTCTTCCTTTCCTTTGATGTGCTTGATTTATCCATTATGTACTAGAGATTTTGTGTTCACAGTGTAAAACTATACTGCATAGGCCAACTTAGAAAGCCCTGGACAAGAGTGATTAGCCAAAGTAGGACAAATAGCTCTATGCTGATTTCATTACTTGAATTTTACAATTTTGGTTACTCCTTTCTCCTTCCTTCTCAGTTTTCTATTTCTACCTGTAGCGGTCCTTGGGTATTTTTCCTCTATTGCAAGCCAGCTGTGCTCACCATTTTTCCTGTTTTCAAAAAAAAATTAACTGTGAATTTTGAATTACTAAAAACTTGTGATTATGGTACAGCAGTTTTGACTTGGCAACCTGGTGGGATTTTATCTTTATTTATTTATTTATATATTTACTTATTTACATTTATTTTTTAAAAAATAAATGCACAAAAAATTATTAAGAAACAGACACAAATTAGCATAAAACATAGTACAATCACAACTGATCTACAGATAACGTGACATGATCTCAACAGTGGTTATTGCTTTATCCATTGATATCTTTGAAGTGTAAATATATGAACCCATATACAGACATGCAAACTTGGTCAGACAATTAATCCTCTCAACAACAGAAAAACACAAAAAACAAAAAAACCAGAGACAAAACAAAACAGGCAAAAAAAAAACACCAATAGTTGCTGCTTTGCATATTGATATCTTCGAAGTGTGTGTTCAGGACAACACATATAGACATACAAGATTGATCAAATAACCTGTCATCAATTATTCCTTAGCATTAAGTGATATAATACAATAGTAGAAGCATGTTAGCCCTCCTGCATATATGTATATTCATATATACATACATACATTTTTGTCTCTTTCTTTTCTCCTTTCCCTCGTCCCATCTGTTCTTTGTTTTTGAACAGATTTCCTTCATGTCTCTTAGTTTATATTCCCACCCTCGGGTTCTTACACCAGTGATACAATACGTTGCCTGCCCATGTA
>PVLD010021991.1:0-30253 GCA_004027595.1 Dinomys branickii
AAGACTTTTAACATAAGAAAAAAGAACATACTGGTAGATTTGATTTACATTAAATATTCTTTGAACAAAATGTTTCCATCAAAAGCAGCATAAACAAAACTTAAAAGCCAATAACAAGCTGTGAAGAAAGCATTTATAAACTATGTAACAAAAATGTAAAGATAATGTAAATAAAGATATTTAGATGCTTTAATGTTTATTTCTCTTTGTATTTATGTAACAGTAGTAGAATATTTAAAATACGTAAAGTTCTTAAAATTAATTATATATATATATGTCTTCATGGAAAATAAGAACAAAGTATGAAACATTTACAAAAGATCCAAATAACCTATAAATATATGAACAGTGTATATCTGTAGCAATTAAAATGTTTTTTAAATTCTTGTGAAACATATTTCACCAATTAACTTGGAAATGAAAGAAAAAAATTACTGGTGAGTTTGTGGGGTTCAGAACACTTCCATGTCATATATATTAAAAGGATGTAGGGATAAACTGCTATCACAATTTTGTATTGTTTTTCTTGTTTTCAATTAATATATACTTGTGATACATAACAATTACATTCATCTTGGGGAATATACATATATCTATCTCACATCTTCATCATTTTTACTTCTCCTTTCACTCTCCCCACCACCTCGCCCTATTCCCAGACCCTTTTGACCTTTGAAGGTGTAGCTTCATGTATCAGATGCCTTCTAACACTTGATTCAGCAATAAACATACATCTCAACCCAATGATTGCTCTAAAAATGTATTCCAAATAAGCAATGACATGTGCCTAAAGATACATGTGGATGTAGATGTCTCTGGTTAATTACATAAATATGCATACCAACATATAGTAGACAGCTTCTGAGCTCTTGGTTATCCTGTCTCCTGGGGTACTATTGGGTATAGCCTGCACTTAGTGACTTGCTTCAATAATAAATAGAATATCACAAAGCAATAAGTAAGATATCACTTTTGTGATTATGCTACAAAAGATCTCGCTCTCCCTCACTTTCTTGCTCTGATGAAACAAATTGCCGGGGTCTGAGATGCGTTATGGAGAAGACTACAAACCAAAAATCTAAAGCAGTGTGCTAGCCAAGAGTCAGTGAGGAACTCAGAATAACTACTCACACATCTAAGAAAAGCATCCTTCCCCATCAAGCCTGAGATGAGTGTCCAGCCCCAGCCAACACCTGATTACAGCTCACAAAAGACTCAGAACCAGAGAACCTACCAAGCCACATCCAGGTTCTCAATTACAGAAATTATGAGATGATAAAGATTGTTAGGTCCCTAAGTTTTAGGGTAATGTGTTTCACAGCAATAGATAATTTATACCCAGATTTATTTAGCATAGTTAAAATTTGTAAATGATACAGTTTCATTGTTTTTTAGAGAATCAAGTATGGAAGATTCAGTAATGGGATACTGAAATAACATTAAAATATTACTTTAAATACTATTTCTGGCTACAGGCAAAACTTTAGGACATAAAGAGCAAGTGAAAAATAGGTTTACCAGACAGTGGCATATGCAATATGGTATGATTTTTATAAATTAGAAAAAAAACAAACATGTGAATGGTAACTTACCGAGAGCATATACACAACTTGTTTCATTGCCTGTTTTGGGACGACTTTAAAGATTGCACAACTTTGAGATAGCAGAGCTTTCATTCATTGTTTAATGTAGGACTGAATTGCATTCACCTAAAGTTTATGTTGCACTCCAAATGCTCATAATAACCTTAGAATGTGACTGGATTTGGTAATAGGGTTTCCAAAGAAGTGGGCGAGTTCATATGAAGTCTTCAGGGTCAAATCCAGATGCAGTATGACTTTCAGGAAGTGGAAGAGACACAAGGTGTGTACATGCATAGCTAACCAGGTGAGCGAAGAGGAAACAGCACAGCCACCTGCAGCCAAGGAGAGAGACCTCAGTGGAGCCACGCTGCCAACACCTATAGTAGAGAGTTTAAGAAAGATACGCCTGTAATCCCGGCAATCTGGGAGGAAGAAGCAAGAGGACCTTAAGTATGAGCCCAGCTGGAGCAACATCGCCACTTAGCAAAATTCAGTCTCAAAAATATAGAAAGGACTGAGAATACAGCTCCGTGCAAAGGCCCTGGCCTCAGTTTCAATTACACACACACACAGACACACACACACATACACATAGACACTTATGTAAGGAAAAGGAAGAGACTGGCTTCTCTGACCCACACGTTGATGTGCACAGCACTCTGTTCAGAATAGCGGATCCTTACAAATGCGCAGGGAGGTGAAGCAAAGGGTGAGAAATGGAGATCGGAGATTGTGCACCGATCCATCCTCCCAGTTGGGAAGGAGTGGGCCGGCGGCATCTGAGTGTCTTCCTCACTTAGCCCTGGGCCACATTAACCAGCCTCCTTTCTAGCTATTTGCGGCTCCCAACCTAAGCCAATTTTTACAAATTGGCCTAAATGGTGATCCTAATGGACCCTGACTCTCGGGCCTGTGTGGCGTGGGATAACCTCAACAGAGTATACGGCAAAGTGCCCAAGCCTGGAAAGCGTTCTAAGCAGAGATGGCTTTTCACATCATGATTATTATATTTTGGTCTCGCAAACTTTAAGTGCGTGAAAAAGAGGGCATCAAACTGATGTTATCATCTGATTCTAGGTAGCCAGGCCAAGGCCAGGGTGATGGGGGCATTTGCACACACATTAGCAGCCCTGGGAATGAAGCATTGTCATTACCCTCCTCGTGGAGTTAGGTGGCCTTGCTGTCCCTAACTCTGCGGGAGGCCCAGATCAACGGAAAATATCCAAGACTTCTGTGTCAACCTGATGGTTTCATTTAAACAGAACTAACCACAAGCCCTGCCAGTAGCCTGCCTTCTGCCCCTCCCCACACTGCCCCACTAAAATGCCAGGCTCGGTCACTTCCTCGTCACTGGGACAAGATACTCCTCACTCACAGCTTAAGTAGGAGAGTTTTATTTCCGGTCATGGTTTCTGTCCAAGGTGCTCTGGCTCCAAAGCAGAAAAGCACGGGGCAAGGGTTTAGGAGAAGAAAGAAGAAAAGGAGGAGCCAGGGAGACAGAGGTACATTTCTAGGTCAGCCTCCAGCAAGCTGCCTCTTCCAAGCAGGCCTTGCCTCCTCACAGCACACGGAGCTATGCCTCCATCAGTGGCTTAATCCACTCCTGAGTATATCGCACCGTGGTCCAATCACCTTCCAAAACCCTATCCTTAATACAGGGACCTTTTAGACCTGAGCCCTAACACATCCCATCATGCAGTGGCTCTGGGAATTCACGTCCTTGGAAATGCAACATGTTAAGGTTCTTCCCATCCACAGGACACAAGGACTCACTCACCACCTCACCTGAATCTTCCTTCAAGTACTAAAGGGCTGAGTCTTAGTCTCAGTGAAAGGACTGTATCTCTTTCGCTCCAAAGACCTGCCTCAGTCCCCCAAGGAATCTTCAACGTTATGGGGGAGAGGAGAAACAGCCACTCCTCCTTCACACACTCTATTGTGTATTGTTCTGAGTTAGTGAATGAGAGGGCAGTCCGGTAGGCCCCAGCTTTACAGATGAAGAAACCGCAGGCACAAGGAAATTCAGTGGCTTGCCAAGGTCTCCCCCTCAGTCAGGCACAACCCAAGAGAAGACGAACTTAGAAACACCTACAGTGAATCACTGGTTCTCTGGCCTTTTATGCTTACTGTGGCAACTCACTATTAAAAGAAAAAGGAGTGAACCTGTGGATGCCTGGGAGTAGAATATTCTGGATACAAAGTACCAAGAGGGCACATGGAGGCAGAAGCATTCTGGGATGCTTGGGATGAGGAGGAGCTCAGGACCCAAGCAGAAAAGCAAAGATGGTCTCAGGCAGGATGGGCTGAGGAAGCTATTACAAGAACATCAGCTTTCTAACGTGAGAGACACAGGGAGGCCCACAGGGACAGGCTCTGTGCCTGTTGGGCCAGGGAAGTAACACGCTGAGCTATGTGGCTCTGGGGAGACTGTGGCAAACAGCAAAGTCTGCACTGGCACTGCTGTTGCTCAGCTTCTTTACCCCGTAAAGAACAGGTAGACCCCGTGTCCTGGGGCCTGACCTGTCTTTCAAGGGAACCCAGCATTCAGGGTTTTCACACGAAGCCTCTGATTTAAAAAGTATATATACATTAACAATGAATTCCATTTTTGCCAGCACCACAGTCTCCCTAAAATACGTCCTATTATAGACTTGTGACAAACTGACCCAGTGTGAGGCCTTTGTGTATTACCATGCAGTCATGTGACCCAAACAGCAGGTCTGTCTGGCAGACTCCAGAGTGTTAAGAAGAAGCAGGACATTATCTTCATAACTCGCATTCAGACACGAGACTTACCCTCTGTTAGTGCATTTACCTCTCTGTGTTGTGATAATCTGTGTGTATGTCTGTTTCTCTCACCACATTGTGAGCCAGTCAAAGCCTGGGACCAAATTTCCCTCTGCTTTGACCCCTGCCCCCAGCAGAAGGCTGCACACATAACAGGAGGCCAGTAATTGTTTATTGAATAAACTGAAAACTGTGTAATAGCAGCCTATGTGTGTACTAGAAATGGAAGGGAAGGGAAAGGAACAAAATGAAATCTGGATTCTGTTCGAGATGAGTATTTAAGGAAGCTATTTTCTTCTGTGTTCCAAGTTCCCTATACTGTTGTTATATTGATTGTATAATTTTTAATGGGAGAAGATGTTATAATAAAAAAATCAATTAATCTTCTTGGCCTCTCTTTTCAGAGCAATTTGCCCTGGGATACAGATCCTGCTGAGAAAAATTCACTCCAACATTCTCCTCGCTGGCCGCCAGCACTTCCTCATACCACTATCACAAGCACGGCATTTGTAATTTGGTATTCTGGTGACATGTGGGAATTCACATGCTTTCCCTGTGTTATTAAAAACTGATTTCTTCCCCACACTAAGATCCAGTCCAGCCTAGACAGCTCCCCCCAGAATTCCCAGGTTCTTTCTGGAAAATGTCACGGTTAGAGAATGCTGGGCTTTTGCACTGAGGATCCACAGGAACAGAGGCAGGATTCCAGGCGCAGGGGCGAAGTGGATGCCAAGCTGGCCTTCAGGTCATAGTAGGTGATACAGCCATCAAGAATAACAAAGAGCATCAGAGTCCTGATTCCAGGATGTGAGCCAGCAAGGCCTAAAGTAGAGGAAGCCAAATGACAATCAAACACATCAGGGGCCACATATACTCCTCCAGCCTTCCGCTGCCTGCAGTGGGGAAACTGAATGAGTTGAGTATTTGTAAATGGTACAGATAAGAGGCTAGAAAGATGCCTATGCCTTGTATCCAATGCCTAGGTGGAGATTCACCTAAAAAGATCACATACTTGGAACTGGCCCAAGACATCGCATCTCCAGTTCACTATTTAATCTCAAAATGCATCCCATGAGCGATACAGGAGGCGGCAAGAAAACGGAGGCTGTAAGTTGCAGCTGAGTGTGGCTGAGCCTGAGGTTACCACGCCTACTACACATTAGAATCACTTGAGGTCGTTCTTTGTCCCAGCGCTGAAGGCGAACCGGGGCCTTGCGCTGAGCTGCCCTCCCAACTATTCTCATGTTTTTATTTTCAGACAGGCTGAACTTGAACTTGCAGTCCTCCTGCCTCAGACTTCCAGAGTGCTCATTTAAACTCACATGCTGCCGTACCCAGGAATACATTTTGAAACATAAAAAAAAATAATAATAATAATAAAAGAGCCGGGTGTTGTTGGACACACCTAGAATCCCAGCACTCTTGGAGGCTGAAGGCAGAATTACAAGCTCAAACCCAGAGTGGGTAATTAAGCCACTGAGCTAGACCCTGTCTCAAAATTTAAATAAAACCCCAACACAAAACAAAACACCTTGAATTGAGTGATACAGTGAGATGGGGCTCTGACGTATAATTTCTTTTAAGTATCCAAGCTACTGTAATACATAGCAATGCTAGAGAAACCCTGGGCTGAGAAATGCAACCCATACTGACAATTAGAATTAAAATCTTACCCCTAAACTCACTTTCACCTAAGGTATCAGGGGCTTGACTGGGGCACTCACCTGAAATGGAAGCAGCTTGCCATTATTTATGCAGTTTAATTTCAGCTCCTGACAGAAACTCCGTGCCTGGGAGGTGCACTTGGGGAGGGAAGCTTCCGGCCCCCAGCCTGAGTGGTGAAGCCACCCAGATGGGACAGGGACCTGCAATCCATTGCCCCTGTTTGGTAAATACACCCCATGCATAATGGTGCCTAATGGTCCCTGTAATTGATGTCTAAAGTTATTTAAAAGTAAATTTACTAGAAAATAATTAGCAATTTTATAGTTCACTACTTCCTAATTTTCTGGATAAAGTTATTTTTTTTCTCTTTCTTCTTTTTTCCCCCAGTGGTTGTATCAGGCAGGCGCCGTAGTGCAACGTGCTGTCAGATCACTCGCCCAAACTGGAAGTAAACATGGATCCCATCAAGAGATAACTTTATTTTTAAATGTGTATTATCTATTTTCATCAGTGCAAAGGTAGCTTTTCCTTCCTTCCACCAACATCTCCAACTTTCTTCACTCTTCCCTTTCAATGTGCAATAAATTATCCTTAATCAACAGCAAGGGAGACTTGGACCGCAGTTTGGGAATGGCTTAGCACTGACCTTGGGAGCTCTTGACCTTAGCAGTGGGAGTTGAGAAGAAAACTGTTTTTTCATTAGGTCTGATACATCCTTCCTTAATGAGCTTGCAAAAATATTCATTACAACACATTAGCTTACCTCTTCCTGTCCCTACCCGGCTAGCTCAGAGCTACAAGTAGAAATCAAGTGACAGAAAAGGTGTACTAAAGATGTTGCTAAAAGTATACAAAAGAGTTTGGCTGCTGGCCTCGTTTTAGAGACATCCTCATGCCTAGAAAAATGACTTGTTATTATTTTCAGTACAGAAAGAAGCTCCCAGTATCTCTTACAAACTTTTTGGAGGTGATAACCATGGTCTGCATCTGTGAAATGGGTGTGATAACTCTTTCTTCATTTGCTGCTCAAGGCATGGCCTCTGCACTACCATCAGCACTCTTAAATGCTTGTTAGAAATATAGAATTTTAAATCCTGCCTCAAAGCTACGAAAAGAAGATGTCACAGGTGAGTATCTGATACTAGTGTTTTAATAGTTTCCAGTTAATTCACATGCATGGTAGAGTTCAAAACGTGAGACCTTACAGGGATATTGTGAACAACCAAAGAGGTATTCTCCAGGTGAGAATATGCCCTGGAAAACAATCGGAATATGCTATTGAGATTCTGAGTATTACTGCTTGCCATCATATTATTACATGTACCACAGCAACATTGAGCTCTAAGTGGTTGCTTCATCAAACTCCCTTTCTGTGTTGTTACACCTTGAATCATTCAGGGACAGAGACATTTCATAAAGCAGGTTGGTGTAAGACACTCAGGATTCATGGGGATTGGGCGACTGTGGTGCGTTCTAATTCTGTTAATGGACAACTATCCGGTGCAGGGCCAGATAAAACAGTTCTGCAAGCTGAATTTGGTCTGAAGATTAATAACATATACATACAAATGTTTGCATTCCTTGACAAGAATTGCAACTTCTGCAATGTTTTGTTCCTTACTTTAGTTCAATTTTTCTGTTATACTAATTGATGGTTTCACAGTCTGCTAGCATCCAGTAATCTTCTTAAGTCACAGGTTACTTGGGCCATTCCTCTGTGGTCTGATAAAGTCTGGTAAGATACAGTCATTTCCCTGTGGGTGATATTCAGTTTTTCTGGTCATGAAGCACTTTGTGAGAGCAGGAATCCAGGGAGCAGTTAGTTAGAATAATGTTATCTGGGGGCCTTTTTCTAAGGTCATCCTTAGACCTGCTGGCTGTTGGTGAAAAATTCCTTCTCTGTTTCAATGTAATGTAACAAAGTCAGAAGCATTTTAAGGGGAGGGGTTGCTCTGTGAATGAAATGAGCCTTATCTAGCTGATTGAGCAATGGGTTTTCCACCAAGTTCCACACAGCAAAAGTGGCCAATAGCTTGGTGTAGTCTGGGTGTCAGAGCCAAGGTTATCAGTCTCTGCCCCCCCGTGGTTCCACTTTGGCTACACTGTTCTCTGCCTGACATACAAGTAGGTAATAAGAAATGTAAGGAGTGGGACTGAGTTGGAAAACTTCCTCTGGGACAGATGACTTAGCTCTCTTTTGTCTCTTTATCTGCAGAATGGGATTCATAACCTAAATCAGAGTCACATGACATCAGGGATAAGGAAATGATTTATAATCTGCAGGCTGCCAAGTTAAGAGTCAGTCCCATAGCTCATCTGTGACAGTCTAGCGATAGCTTAGTAAATCTCTTTCCTCTGGGGTCTCCATGGAGACAGAGAATGTCTGTCTACCAGACTGGGAAGATGTCCCACTACATATTGAGATGAGTATAAAAAACTACGTGAGCTTTCCTAGTGAAACCAGGGATGCCCCAAAGAAAAAATTGCTCATCTAGACCTTGGGCTAGAGTCATAACTCTGTCACTTATTAGTTACATGATGCTAAGGTGGCTTATTATTCTTCCAGGCCTCAGTCTGCTCATCTGTAAAATGGAATGATGTTAGTGCATACCTCATGGGTTTGTTGAGTAAAACTGAATAAAACACTCTACCCAAGGTGCATGATCCACCTTTTATTCACTTGGTAAATATTTGAGAATTGACAGTTTGTGAAGCACTGTTCTAGGAGCTCAAGATAAAGCAGTACATGAGATCCAGAGGCTCCTCGGCCTCTAGAAGCTTATATTACAGTGTGTGGGGGTGCTGACAGATAACTAGCAATAGAACACATAGGGATGATGTGTCCTGTATTACAAGGACAGAAAGGCTATGGATAGCAACACTACAACTGAAGGGGCAGAGCTCCAGCGTGCAGTGGGGTGGGTGGTGACGATGAGTCGAGAGGCAGGAAAGGCTTTGTGGGTTAGGAGCATTGGAACAAACACCTGCCCGAGAGAGACATGACCTGAATTTGGTCTGAAGACTAATATACACCTGTTACTTGGTAAGTGCTCACTAAATCTATTTTCTTTCTTTTTTTCTTTTTTCTTTTCTTTTCTTTTCTTCTCTTCTCTTTTCTTTTGTTTTCTTCTTTTCTTTTCTCTTTTCTTTCTTTCTTTCTTTCTTTCTTTCTTTCTTTCTTTCTTTCCTTCCTTCCTTCCTTCCTTCCTTCCTTCCTTCCTTCCTTTTTTCTTTCTTTTTTTTTTGAAACAGGGTCTAGCTACATAGTACAGGCTGGTCTTGAACTCTCTGTGCAGTCCAGGCTGGCCTCAAATTTGTGGCAATCTTCTTATCTCAGCCTCTCAAGTACTAGGTTTACAGGCATGTGGCACCATACTCAGTTAACCCATTGTAAAATAAAGAAAAACCTTTACAAATGAATGGTCCATAGTCAGAAATAGGATGTGGTTATTTTCTGTTTTATATTTTGTGGTGCTGGGATGGAACCCAGGCTCTCACGTATGCTAAGCAAGAACTACACCACCGAGCTACAACTCCAACCCAAAGATGTCATTCTTGCCTGGAACAATAAAGTTCTACAAGGAGCCTTGGGTGAGGTTGTGGTCTGCAAAGAATTTCAGAAAAAGATAAAATACTGCATTTCCTGGACTGTGTATCTTACCTCTTGAGGTTCTTAGTGATGCTTTCAGGTGGGGAGCGAGATGTCAACCAAAGCCTGAAAAAATAGACGGTAAAACTTGGATTCCTCTTCCTCCGGAAACGTGAGCAGCTCTCTTGCTCTGGGGGTTCACCAGCTCAGCTCTTTACAAGCGCGGACAGAGGAAATAACTGGGGAAGGGAGAATAGGAAGAGAGAAAGAGGGGGCAAAGGAAGCCTGAAGACTCTTCGTCTAGTGTTTTTTATGTACTGACGTGATTCCTAAGCTCCCCTTCACCCCTGGCTCAATATTTGCTGTGGCAAAACCTGACAGAGGGATCTGAGCAACAGAGATGTGGAAGACAGTCTCACCTCTAAGGGCTCACAGTCCAGCAGAAAACAGGGATTCTAAGGAGTGCTGTTAGGTGATCCTAAGGGATAACCACCAGGAGCATTTAAAGCACACAGATGAGGAAATCCAGCTGGGAAATCGGGGAAGGTGTATTTGGGTCCAGGTTTTGAACTTGGAGGTTGAGTAATGTTTTGCAGAGAAAAAGAAGGCTGATGCAGGGCACATATGACAAGATATCACAAGCACAGAGGAATGCAAAGCCTGTGCAGGACTGGATGAGAAATCAGCGTCGCAGCAGCACTAAGGCAGGAGTGGCTGCCAGACCCCAGGCTGGAGGGATGGTGTAGGGACAGATTGTAAAAATCCTTCTGTGCTAAGCTGAGGAATTTGGAATCCATCGTGCAGGCAACAGGGAACCATAAAAAGCACTGTATTGCTTTTCCCAGCATCCCTCTCTTTAGATTCATTCTCCCCTATGCAATAATTATGTTCACTGGATCATAGAGGTAGAGGCTGGCTCTCCCTGGTCCCCAGGTACCAGAGTCTGTTAGATCTTTGGCCTTGTGATTAGCTCCTGATTCTTCATGTGACCTGTTTTTCAGGCAGCTCTTAGGAAAAAAAAAATTTGGGTAACTATTCAGTGTAGGCTTGACTACAAGCAGCCATGCTGACATCATCTGAAAAAAGCACTGAGAAAAAGCAAAAGACACCAGCAAAGGTAAACACAGAAAGAGAGATAGAGGAAAGTGGAGAGGATTGAAAAAGTACAAACCTACTGATACTATTAAATTATGAGGTATAAATTATATCTAAAGCTTGCCACCTCTCAGAAATCTGTTACATGAGCCAGTAAATTCCCTGTAGTCCTTGATCTCATTTAAATTGTGCTTCCTGTCACTTCTTGTTAAAGAAGTGACTAACACAGGAGTGGCAAGTGGTTTATTAGTAAGGGGATGACATAATCCGTTTCCTTTGTCAGTTAACATGTCCCCAGATGTAGAATGTATTCTAAATAAGATCGAGATTAAACTCCAGGACAGGATACACTATGGGGACCCTGTAAAGAAATGTAAATGCTGAGTATAAGTATTTCCTGGGCAATTATTTGCCAATCCGACAGCGCTGAGTGGGAGAGACAGGAAGTGGCTGGATGCTGGGCATATTTGATTTGAAATTATATGCAGAATATGAGAGAACCCGAGAAATGAGAATAAGTACAGAGTTTTGACTTGAAAAAGACAGAGGAGGTATTTACTCAGATGGAGACATATTGGAAAAAAAACAGGTTTGGGTGGGTTAGAACATCTGGAAATTGATTTGGATATATCAAGATTGAGGTGCTCATTATACCTTCAAATAGACAAGCCTGGGATATTTTGATATAAAAATCGGGGATTTGTGCATGAGATCTGGGCTAAAAGTGTGGCATTGGGGGTAATCGGCTCAGAGAGTGTTTAAAAGGATGGGAATGTGTGAGTCACCCAGAGTGAGTGCAAATAAATTACTCAGCTCTGGAAAATGGGTCGCAAGTGAGACTGAAGAGGCTCCAGTACAACAGAGAGGTGATGTAGACCATGTAAGGCTGGAAAATAAAGGAAGGTAAATGAGTGAGTGAAGAACATGAAAGTTGTATTCCATGGGCACATGATTACCCAAGAGATGCCAACTCTTTCTCTTCTCAGTACTTATCCTTAGTTCCACATAGGCCTTTGGGATTCTTTATCTTCATGGAGCTTGTTTTAGTCTAGTATTTAATGGGACTAATGTAACTTGGAATATTAGATATTTTGGCCTCTATAGGTTTGAAGTGATATGCTCAAAATTTGAGAAGTCACCGGAGGATCCTGTGCTTTTCATAACTGTGGTAGTGCTGTAGGATGCTGGGTCTGAAGATATGTTTGAGATGTGGCTTTTTATAACAGGAGATGACTATAACTGAAGGTAAATGGAAATGTTTGCATTGGGGAGGCAGGGCACACTCTTACTTGACATCACAAGGTTTTAACCGTTTCCCAGACACTGAGGTTCACTGTCAATGCATTACCATTTTAAAGGGCTTATCACTGTAGATGGTTTCATATACAGAAAAATTATTTGCTGTCTTACTTTTCTCGCTACTGAGACAAAAATACCTGGCACCCAGCATTAGAGGGGGAAAGGTTTATTTAGCTCACTGTTTGTAAGGGTTTTAGTCCGCAGTTGATTGGCTCCAAGGCAGAGTTGCTTGGAAGAAGGGCATCACAGAAAACAGTTCATGGCAGGCAGAAGACAGCAAAAGCAAGCAAGCAAGGGCCCTTAGCAGCTTCCTCCTACCCGTTATACTTTATCTAGGGGAACAAAGTAGACTGCTTTATGAAGCAAGGTACTGAGTAAATGAGGACCCTAAAGACTCCCATATGTGGCACATGTAGCATTAGCAATTACCTTATCGAATATTTCGTTAGGCTATGGACACAGGCTTCAGGAACTAGCTCTAGAGGAGAAAAGTAATTCGGAGAGTAGAGAAAGGATAGAATTTACTTTGCAAACTGTGACTTGCAAAGGAAGGATGTTGCATGATGTTTTTGAAAAGTGTTACAGAATCTTTTTGTATTTTTTCCCAAATGAAGGATGGGATAAACTGTTTTGGACAAATGCAAAACATAAAGACTGAAAAAGCGAGAATCAGTGAATAAACTACAGGGCCCTGAGGGTTAAAAAGTTTAAGGATCAACTGCAAAATTAAGAAAGTATGAGCCATGGGTAGAAGAATTTAAGAGTCATGCCACAGCTACAAAGTTTTAAACTTTATACTAACAACACTGGCAAGCCCAATGAGCCCTTCCTTTTTTGCCAGTCCCCCTCTTAAGCCCCTTATATGTGTATCTTACTTCGTCTTTCCAGAATCTTGAAGTTTGTACCATCACTGTCTGCACTTGATGGACAAAGAAAGCCAAGTCCAGTGGAAAGCAGAGAGGGGCAACTTGAACTTTCTCTGTGAAATTGACTTCCTTGGTTAGGAGGACAAGGAAAGGGGAGATGCGGATAGGAACTGAGCCCTGGGAAAAAGAGCTAAGTCTCCGAAATAAATGCAAGGGGCTTGGGACAAAGAGTTGCCCAGGGACCCATAAAAGGAATGAATAGCAGAACTGGTCTGGCTGAGGTTAGGAGCCAGAAATTTATGGAGATCCCAATCTACATTCTCTGCTATAAGCACCAGAGCAGAATAAATGGACGAGGAGATTCATCTTGGCTTGGGGACTGGTCTGTGAGTCTATGATTTAGACTCAGTTCTCTGCCTGCAGCCGATGGCATAAACAGTTCCTATTTTATTTCTTGTTTGTGCCTGGGTAATGAAAGCCTTTATTTCTAGAACCCTTTCCTCAAGCATTCCCAGAAGCAGGTCCTTTCCCCAGCTCCTCTTTATAAGCACTTCTGCTGGAATAAAAAAAAAAAGGAAAACAAGAAATATTTTCTTCCTGAAATGACAGAAAAGAGTCTATCCCTTGCTCGATCAGAAAGTGTGAACTTGGACACAATCACAGTGGAATCTGCAACCATCATCTCAAATGCTTCCTGCTCTTCTCTCTTGAGATAGAAGGAATCAAAATGCTTGCTAAATATTGTTTGTCCATGAGTTATTAGAAAGAGCGCACAAAATATTTTTAAGCATTTATTGTAGTTTTCATGTTTTCGTGAGGCTATTCCTGTGATCTAACAAATATACTTTTGACCAAAAACTCAGCCCCCTAAAGATATTTAAGAGGAAACACCCTTTGTTACAGAGACACAGGTGCAATCGGTTTCTAAGCACAGATGTGGCAGAGGCAGACCTGCCAAAACGACAAGGCCTTCTTGGGATTTCGGGATGAACAAGAACACGTGCTTCCATCCAGCCCAGAGCTGCTGTGTCTTAGCCCATCTTTGCTTTTGTAGAGACAAACAGGACAGAAAATGTTACATCTTCAACCTTTTCAAAACCACAATGTAGTTTTTTTTCCCAGGATATTTTGTTTCCTATGGGTACAAAGCTATGCAAAAACAAAAACAAAAGAAAAACAAAAAACAAGATTAGGAAGAAAATTTCAAAACAATAATGGCAACTCTTCCCTAAAAGTGAAACGTAAAAGGAGGAGGTACTATATGTAATACCCCTGCAGCTCACAATCCTTTATAGCCAAATTTCAGGCCCCTCTGTCCCCTGGGAGCCCTCTCCTCCATTCTTGCTGAGTGGTTGGATGACTCTTGTTATTTCCCATCCATATGGCGTCTTCTTCCTGTAAAAACTTCATGAAAACAGCCAATGGGGCTTCCTGTTTACAACCCCTCTCCAGCACCTAGGACAGCAATGATACATGATTGCTTGCAAATCAAAGGAAGGAATGCAGTAAGTGGCAGAGGTTTCACTACTCCCTGGTCTGGTTAACAACTATCACTGCCTAATCCTTTTTCTTTGTGTCTAATTTGGTTGATTGTAAAAATGATTGCTAATTTTTTTAATAAGACACTATCTTTTTCAGAGTAACTGCCCCAAGTCCTGCTTGGATGTACAGTTGGCAAAGGGCAGTTGAAAGTATGTTTACTGGGCAAACACACACAGGTGTAGACTGGCCCCCAGGCATGTTCCCAGTGTGGTTCATCTCCCTGCAGTGCCCTCTGATGTAGGGTGGACAACAAGAAAATGATGGGCCATGCTTCAAGGCGGCATGCATGGAGTCCATTCAGAATTGAGCATTCGCTCAGCACTTGCCTCCTGAAAAAGCTACCCTCTTAGTCTTCTAGAACCATTTATCCCAGACATCAACGTGTGAGGCTTTTAAATGCTCTCATTTACTCTTCTGGACCTCTGATGTAAGGTAGCACGATGTGTACTAGGAGAGAAATCAGCTGATTCAAGCTAGAAATTGGGCTCTGCTCTGTAATTTTAGGTAATACAGCATACTTCCTAATATTGCATCTGTAAAATAATTTTATAAATCATTGACTCTGGGAGTTCTTCACACCGAATTTTCCAGCTTTCTTCAACTAGCTTGAAACCTGGACTCCTGCAGCAGGTTTTTCTACTACTCAGGGTAACCCTCAAGGTCCTTTCTGATTTGTTAATTCCTTTATTTTTAATCAGAATAGCCTGCCTTAGAAAGATACCCTAGAACCCAGGTTCCTGAGGTATGTAGGGTAGATACTTAGCACCTTTGCAAAGCAGACCTTCCCTTGGTAGAGAATGTATGCTATGTGAGTGCTAGAGCATAAGGGTTAGGAGAAAAATTAATCATGGAACAAGTTATGCTGGGAAAGATCTACCAGGGAACTTCTTAGGAAGGACTTTCTGGGGCCACATGGTTAATAAGAGAAATCTCTCCTACTCTGGATCTCAGTTTGAATGTAAACCTTTGTTTTCTCTTGAAAAAAGAGGCTAGAGAATGGTTTTGTGGTGTGTTAGACTAGCTAGAGTGAGAGAGGTGTCAGCCCAAATGAGCCCCAGACTGCACGTCCAGGGCCACATATGCCCCCATAATGACTCCAACAACAGTGGTACTGGGTCTGCTCAGAATAAGGAAGAATCTATAATGCAAAACTTTCTGATTCCAAAACATTAAATACTGTTCACGCTTATTCTACTTGTGGCCTCAGGAATGATTTCCTAACTGGCCATGCTTCTCTGCAAATAAAACTCAGAATTAATTCTTTCTTAAAATAATCATTTCCCAGGGGATTCAGAATAAGTGCATGAGATCAAAGATATTCAAGCTGACCTGTCCTGGGATTAGAAAAATGATCATGAAAAAAAACCTTTGAAATTAGGTTTCCTGTTGTTATCTGGGCAGGCTATGCTGAAACTTCCCTTTCTCCTTATTCCTGGAGCAGCAAACTGTGTTGTGGTTTAAATTCAGTCCTTATATTTCTGTGAAAGTTTGAGAAAGCACTTTAAATTCCCAGGCCTTCACAGTTACCATGTTTAAAACACAGTTATAAGACTTGTTGATCATCCCTGAACTAAAGGAGTAATTTGCATTATATTCTCATCTATTTAAAATGTACGAATGTGTTTTAATTTGAATTATTGTTTGCGGTACATTTTCAGAAAAGGTGTTTCTATTGGCTTGGTGGTTCCTTCTTGATATACAATGAACAAGTAGCAGAATAGTAAAGGAAGATCATCCTTTGACTTTGGTCTCAGACAGTGCTCAGGAAATTAGGCGATTTATGTTCCCTATTAATGAACTGACTATGCTCACTTAAAGATGCAGTATTTTTTCTCCTGTGGAAAGATTTTCCTTGATAATAATGCGCTGTATGGATACTTGTGTTTTTATCCCAAATGTGTGCTTAGTAACATTCTTAATTACTAGGGTTTATACTTTATATTTCTCATTTATTTTAAGTGTCCACTGAGGTAGAAGGTTAGGGTTAGAACAGATACAAGTCAAACAACTGGGCAGAACTTGTCAAAATCATGGAAACCTATGGCACATGTGCAGAGCACAGGATCCAGGATGACTACCTCTGAGCCCTGTACATAGAACTGATGAAAAAAGTGCTATTTTCAATTTTTCATTTACATCTGGTTCTAGACCAAGTGAATTTTGAGAGGACAACCATCCCAGAACCTTACCTGTGTGAAAGAAAAGCCAATCCAGGAATTCCAGATATGAAAGATCCCTTTCTCTTATTCTGAAGGCACTGTGAGTCACTGGCCAGCTCTCTGCAGAGCATACTTTTTTTTCACCTTCAATAAATGCACACCCCCACTACCTTTTCTGAGTGTCTTGTACAATTCCTTGTTCAGGAGACCAAGTTCCCGGAAAGAGTTGCCCTGGGAGCCACAATCTGGTGACATTACCACTATGTACTACAGCTTAACTCTGGAGCATAGTAATTCTTTCATGATTTGTTATGTGGCAAATGCTGCTGAGTGTGTCTTTAACGTTAGTATTTTTTCCCCAGGTTGGTTCTCCCCAATGGTTTCATGTGCTTGCTATGTATCTTTCTAGTAATTCTGAGCATCCTTTGCTATATACACTTCCATGTCCTTCTTTCCCACTGAGCTGAGTGTTCTTTCAAGGCAAGTCATGTCTCTATTATTTCCTATGTCTCTTTCAATTGCCACTTGTTTACTCTATAGATGTTTATGCATTACAAGACTGAATGAAATGTAACTATCTTTAAGAATACTGTTGTTCTCCCACAACCAGGGATACTAGAGATTCATTTGTTTAAACCTTCATTTCTTGCCCAGATTACATAGGTCATACTTATTACCCCATCGTGTGAGATATTTCACAATTTGGCATCTTTTATGTCAGAAAGTGAAAATTTCTCATTCCGATGGGAAACTGGAAAACATGAACTCATTTCTGAGCACTTCAATTTGTTTCAAGAAGAACACGAAGAAATCCCTCCCCCTCAAATTATTTGCAGAAATATGAGAGCTGCCCCCTCTAGGTGTGAGCTCCTTTTCTTAGTCATCTTTGTCTTTGCTGTAAACTTTTAGGAGCCAGAACTACTAGCACTGAATTCAGAGCATGGAATGTTGCAAATGTCACATTCACTTTCATCTCAGAGGAATCTGGTTACCCCTTTGTGCTTGACTCCTTGAACCTTGTTATATCTAAAAGGTCTTTGAGTGTAAAGGATAGAGCAGAGAGAGGAGAACTTGTCTATGAATGGACTGGAACAGGGGCTGAGTAGGGAGAAGCCTTTGCATTTGAATGTATAAAATTCATTGTTATTTAAAGAGCTGGTTCTTAGTCTGAGCTTTATGCAAATCAATGGTGTTTCTTTTTCTTTCAGCACTGTTGTAATTATTCAATCTGAATAAGACAGTAGAATCACCTGAAGATACCCTTCTGGAAAACTCTATCAAGGCATATTGTTCTGGAAGGGGTGTTATGAACCTCCTCTCCTCCTCCTTAATCTTCCTCATGATTATCACCATCACCGTCGCCATCTTGGTTGCCACCAGCACCTCAGCGTTGGTATCATTGCCATCACTGTCAGTGTCATCAACACCATCCTTTGTGCTGATGAAGCACTTTATACCTTCCAAATGCTTTCCATCTATGACTCATTTTGACCATCATAGAAATTCTAGGTGGTTGGCCAGGTAGGGATTAAATGTACTCCTCTTGTAGACATGAAACTAGTACAGAATGTTAATTCTACTTGCCCAAAACACAGACATAGGCAAGGACAAAACCCAGTAAGCTCTCTTCTGACAGCGGGGGGACAAGAGAAAGTCCTTTGGAAAGTGATGGGGTGGACGAGTGGGAGGGCACAGGAAAGCGAAGACGCTGGAAGAACCGAGGGGTTTGGTGAGGTGTGAGAGAAGTGAGGCTCTGACGGGGGCTCCTACTGCTATGGGCTCTGAGCAGAGCACACTCTGCTGGACTTACAATTTGACCTGAGGGTCTTCTGCAGGCTGCAGGGGATCCCACAAACAGCTGCACCTCTACTACACTGAAGCCCTGGTTTCCATGCTCCAATAAACAGGGCAGAGATAAATGTGACTGCTGAATAATTATGTTATTATAGTTGTGCTGTGACCTGGTAGGTCCAACTTGTGATGTCAAAGCTTCATATCTTTTGGAGTGATACTTGCAAAAAAAAGAGAATAGGGGAGTGATGACAACTGCACATTTTGGAACGATGGATTCTCTTTTTTTTTCTCATCTCTGAGCCACATGCAGTAACCTTTCCAGAGCCATGAATCATCCATTTGAGGGGAGGGAGGGGAATAGAAAATTAAATATAATTTATGCTTTGTGCATTAAAATCAAATACAAAAGGCAATCTCCCATGAGTGGCCACGCTCTCATTAAGATAAAACAGATATATTAGATATATTATCAACCTGACACTATCTCAGCAAGTCGACTTTGCTTTTCTGGATACTAGATAATTCCTGCATCTGGTCCCGGCAGTAAAGCAGGCACATGGCTTTGCCACTCACTCTGAGTCACAAGGATCTAACCCAAGTACACACTGCTGCAGAGAGCCCTTAGACATGGCAAGTTGGTTTTCCATTTTCGAAATATAAGCTTTCTACCAGTTTGCCAAATGAGACTCTTAAAAATAAAAATCCTCAAGAGCCAAAAGCTTAGGCCACTCCCTTTTTATCTCCAATGAATTTTAGTCCACTTCTCTGTGCAAGGGTGTGTAAATGATTTAAGAGGGGAGGATTTCCTTACTTTTATTTTCCAGGTGCTCATGGCTTCATTACCACTGGCTAATCATATGAGAAAACGGGGTTGCTTGTCCTATGTCTGTGAAGACACATATTTAGGAGCTTTCTTTGGAAAGAGCATGGAAGGCCTTGATGTTCTAGGTTCCTGGGGACAGGCAGCCAGGGAGATGGGAGACAGAGCGTTACTTGTAATTAAAGGGCTGGATCAATGTCTGCTCCCCTGCATTTGTTTTTTTGCAAATATCACTCCGAAAGATATGAAGCCTTGATATCCTGTGTTACAGTCATTCTTAACCAATACATTTGCATGCTGAAAACCTTTCTCCAACCAGATACCATGCTATCTAAATTATAAAATCCCCTCTTTACTGAGTTGCTATTGAACTCCAAAAGCAAACATGCCGGCAAGGTATCCATTAAACCCCGGAGTCCAATTACCTTTGAAATAACCCCCACTAAAGCATAAAAGGAAGATGAGAGGGAAGAAGATGGGGCAGAGCAATATGAAGATACAACTTTCCTCCAGTTGTTCTCACTGCCAGCTTCCCTAAAAATGTTTCTGAAAGACTTGATGCCTAAGCCCCACTTTAAATATCTGATTCACCAGATCTGAAATGATCTCAAGGAGCTGTGCACTGAACAGAATCAAAAGCTGAGTCAGAGGTATGACCAGCACCGAGACTCATTCCCTCACTGCTCTGCTCACAACTGAGGACCCATCACCAGCCAGGCCCACAGCATAACCTTCTGAACAACCATGCACACTGTCTTCCTTCCAATGGATGTGTGTGTATTTTGACCTGCATCTTCTTTTACTTTAGTATTGAAAGTATATCTGTTGCTTTCAGCTGAGTTTTTCTTATCCAGAAAAAAATTATTTGTAAGGGTGTTTCTGAATCTATAACAATCAATTCCTAGCCAGGATTGACTGAGATAGGGTAAACTGCACGGTCTTCAGAAGCCACTTTTTTGTGTTATGGTAAGAATCATCCTGCCTTGCGATAGAATTCTCCAAATCTCTCAAACCTGATGCTTTCTGGTCACTCAGAGCAAGGATGTTCCCAGCATTCCAGGGTGGTGGTGAAGATGGAAATGATCAACACAAACACACCATCAGAGTTCAGTAATCAGGTTTGCATTAAGCTTTATAACAACACAGTTTTCATTGAGCGGGAGAAATGACAGTTTAATAACAGTGGAACAGATTTAACTTCCCCACTTATACAAATTTCCAATTTTACTAGAACAATTCCTGGTTTTGGAGATGTGTGGACAAGTGCTTTATGTCAAATGCTGTATTTTAATTGAATCAAACTAATGGAAAGGGACACGTTACTTGGCAGCCCTTGATAGGGGTGTCTGCAGACAGCCCTTGACCTCTCCCACCCCCCTTGAACTGAGTCTGACAAATGGAATCGGCCCACTTGCCATTGTCCCATTAGATGCCATCTCTGAGTAGCGAAAATGAACCATGAGGTGACCCTGAAGAGCAGTGGTAAGACAAACAGAGGGTGACTGCTTGTTCCCCACTGCTTCACTAGGGGTGATTCACAACAGTAGACACACCGACTTATGGGTCTTTGCCTCTTTGGTGACTCTAGGGGACAGAGTCTATCCCAAAAGCATGCCTGGGGACCATGGTGCTTGGGGGAGAGGGTCTTTGGGAAAGGGTACCTCTCACCAGGAGGACTCAATGTTTCCTTTCTCCCTTATACGTTGCCATTTATCCTCAGGGATCTCAGGACTCTGGACTGAGTTGTAAGCATCCGACTCCGAGAACAGCCCTGTGGACCTGACTCTTAACAGAGGCAGAGCTTCTCCTTAATTCCAGGTTACTCATGAAAAGAGAGACCATAGTGGGCTCTTAGAAAGACAGCTTCCAGGTCCATCAGCTATTGTTTTGGTGAGAAACAAAGGTGCATGCCTCCGCCTTCATAGAGTGGGGAAAGAGGAAGCCAGGGGTCACAGGATGAGGCCTTTGATGAAAGGCTAGAAATGCCTTAGAGAGAGGACCTTGTTCTCTAAAACCCCTGGAGCACTCAGCCAAGAAGAGCATTCTGGAGACAGCCAAAGCAGAAGTTTAGACATCAGGCGCTAGGATCAGACAGAAGTCTGCAACCTAAGTTCCCCAACTAACCTAGGAGCCCCTGTAAAGTAGGTCTTTCCCTTTTGCCACTCAAACAAACACTCATGCACTCACTGCCTCTGACGCTGACAGATATCTATGCTGTCTTCACATTCTACCGACGAGTAGAAGAATTAATGGTGTGTGCTGGGGCCATCTGGTCAACCAGAGACATCAAGCCTGGTTCCTCCCTGGGAATGCTGTGAGAGCCGCCCCTCTGCCCAAGCCAACAGCTTTGGAGGCAATCCTGACTGCACAAAAGAGGAGATCTACGTGGAGCTCCCGCAAGGCTGAAGCCACAGAACTCGGGGAATTCAGGTCTCAGGTGAAGAGCCCCCTCGGTATTCGCGGGCCTTCTCTCCACAGCTCTACCGTCACTTGTCACCCTCCTCCTGTTCCCACTGGAAATCTTGTCCAGTCATTTGGTAAAACATCATGTTGAAGGGTTTGTAGAATTTCCGAAGTCTGTGGATGACGTCAGGGTCGATGCGGGGATGAGTCCGACCTTTGCTCTTGCCTAGGCACCGTGGGGCACTGCTGTCTTCCGGCTTTTTGAGGCAAGGGAATCCCTTGGTTTTGTTGAAATAGAAATGCTTCTCGGTCACAACACGCTTGAGGCCCAGAAAATCCTGTACTTTGGCCATTTCCCCTGCAGGGTCCACAATGAGTCGCTCGCCACTGACGAAGAGGATCTGTGAGAGGGGGAAGTACTGGAGCCAGTTCTCCAGGTGCAGGGCATAGATCCCAATCCGGATGGCGCTCCACGAGGCATCGATCAGCCCCAGAGTCCGGTTTTTGAAGGCCAGCACCTCGAAGGTAGGGATCTCAGGTTTCTTTGACAGTGTTTGTGTATAGTCAGAAATGGCCCTGGTCACGGGGTTCCTCACCACCACGATCAGTTTGATGTCCTTGGCCATGGAATGAATGCGCTTGGGAGCCTCATTGGTCACAAAGTAACTTGGGGTCTTCTCCATGGTTATCTGTCCCTCTAGGGTCTTGGGCATCACGTTTCTGGAGGAGGGAGTAAAAGGAAAGAGGATAGTTATTCTTACCCAGCAATATTTTAACAGCTTTGCACAAAACGTGTGACATGAGTAACCTAGTAAAAGTCACAGAATAATACGTATAAACACTGGATTGCATCTATCTTTGCATCCCAACTATAGTCAGGACTATGTAATTATCAGAGAAGGTGGCATAAGGCTGTGCATTCTTTCTTGGGAACCTTACACCCTTCAGTTTAAGTCCCTTTTCTACCCCTCACAATCATGTTTAACCTGGATATGCCCTTCATTTCTCTACACATTAGCCTCATAATCTCTGAAAAGGAGATAATGATAGCACTGACTTCACATTGTAGTGTGAGGATTAAGGGAGATAATGTTTGAAAAGCATTTAGTACAGAACTTGGCATGTGCAAGCACTTAATAAATGAAAGATCTTGTTCTTGTCCTAGTGGCTTGGAGCTCAACAAGATGTCAGGCATGATCTGGTCGAGAGCTGGCAAACCATTACCTGCCTCCTGTTTTTGTATGAGTCACAGCTAAGGATTTGTCACCTTTTAATGGTTGGGGAAAACCATAATAATAATAATAATAACAATAATAACACTGGATGATACATGAAAATTATATAAAATTTAAATTTTGATGTTCACAAAGAAATGTTCCCTGGGACATAGCCACAGTTTCAGTGCCTCTTACCTATGGCTACTTTTGCACTGTGACAACCCAGTTGAGCAGGTAGGAGAGGGACTCCATGGCCCACACAACCTGATATATAGCACTTGGCTATTTAAGGGGATGTTTTCTGACTTGCCCCCTATTTAGTCCAAAGATATAATGTGCACATGAGGAGACAGAAGCCAGGGACAGAGAATGGACACAGACATCAGATGGGCAACACAACCAGCAAAAGTAGTCTCAGCACCAAGCAAAGCTGATTATCCTCATTTGTAAAATGCTAAAACTTAGCTCAAGTTTAGCTGAGAATAAAATGACATTCAGAGCCAAAGCATCTAATATAGGGTGGTTCACATATGAGATTTGTGTCTGCCTTTGGTTGCAAGTTTGCCCAGGGAGCCACCGATGAGGTCCTGCTATCATTTAAATGTGAAACATCCCCTGAAGTCTCGTGTGGTGAAGGGTTGGTCCCCGGCCCTTGTCAATATTGGGAGATGGTAGAACCTTAAGAGATAGTGTCTTGTGGCAAGAATTGAGGTCATGGAGGCTTCTGAAGGGGATATGGGGACCCCAGTCGCCTCATTTCCATTTTCTTGCTTCCACGTTCTGACCATGAGGTAAACAAACATCTCTCCTCTATCATGTGCTCTCACCATGCTACCACTGTAGACAGAAAAACAATGGCACTGATCAACCACGGACTGAGACCTCTGAAATGATAAGCCAGTATACACTTTCCCTATTAAACTGTGTATCTCAGGTATGTGTAAAAGTAACAGAAAACTGATTTGCACAGATTCCATACTGGAGCCCCTGTCTCTTGGTTCCTCTGACAGCAGTACTTCTCCATGCCCACTCATCCATCTGTGTTTGCCTTCAGAGCGGCTTACCTTATTTGGGACACTAAAAGGGTTTGATGCCAAGGCCCCCCAACCCCAACGTACTGGGGGCCTATCAGTGATAAAATCAGGTGAAGAATCCTATTGTGCAGTGAGTTTGTTGCTCCTATATGCAGACCCTGGTTAGTTGATAATAAATCCGTTCCATACCTGTTGGTATAGGTGCCCATCTGCCAACAGATGCCAATTAAGTCTATTCACTTCCAAGCCTTGCACCAAAGTGGTACATTTAGGATTACACCAGACCTCTTTGTTATGATGACATGCTTTTAAATGTCTTAGCTAATAAAACTTAATACAGACGAAGATCCCTTAGCTTCTCCTACCATAATTAAATTTATTTACTATCGCATGTGTGGAGAAAGAATGACTTTTCTTTTATCTCTAACTCACATGCTCTGTCAATAATTAATTGCTGCTGGGTTTTGAGCTTTCTCGGCAAGCACTTTTATTAAGCAAGAGGCATTTGTCTGGTAAAGAAATTCACATAGAGCTAGACCTTGTTAGTATATAATGGTTGGGCAGTGTGGAGTTTTCAGATCAAAGCCGTAGGGAGCCATGGTCATAAATGGTCATGCTTGTCTTGGAGTAACATAGTCTCCAAAGTGTTTTGATTGACTTTATGTTTGTGTGTTGGTTTGGTGCTCACTAGACTTAATACTCAGAGGGATGGGTTGAAGAAACACAGGCTTTGGGAATCAGATTTGTAGGGCTTAAGTGTTCTGATTATCGCTAGGTGTGGTAGCCAGACACACATGTAATCTGAGCACTGTGGGAGGCAGAGATGAAGGATTTTAAGTTTGAGTCCAGCCTGGGCAACTTAGGGTATTAGCAAGACTCCCTCGCAAAAGTAAAATAGGGCTGGAAATGTAGTTCAATGAAAAGGTACTGCACAAAAGTTCTGATTACACATGGGCCCTCAATGAATTTACTTAATTCTTTTTTGAGGCTTCATTGCTCATTTAAGAGCTAGGGCTAATAAGAGGCCGTCCCACATAGGATTGTAATGAAGATCAAATGAGATAATGCATGTAAATCACTTTAAATAGCAGCCAATTAATGCCAGAATTGTTTTTTAAGGTAAACCAGCTGTCCAAGATCATTTTCATAACAATTCTTAGAGAAGGACAATTTTTTTTTTCTTTTTTTTTACTTTTGACCAACTGGAAAGGCTGAACTAAAGGACTGGTGTAGAAAAATAACTTTTGATTCAAGTGCATAGTATTAACAGTATTTTTTGATGTAGAGGCTGGTGATCAACCAGGAAATTGCAGAGGTATGCCTCCATACTACTTCTGCCGGAGTGATTACTCCCTCATTTTATTCTGAAAAGTCATGTATTATAAACATCTTAAATGTTGATGCCAGAAAGGTCACCTGAAAAAAGGTAACTTTTACATGGCCTTTCCCAAATTTTGGTCCCTGGGATGTATTTTCACGTGTTTATTTTATGCTTGCAGTTTGGGTAGTTCTAGGGATTGATCTTAGGGTCTTTGCATTAAGCTACATCCACAACCCTTTTTTATGTTTTTATTTTGAGACAGGTTCTCACTAAGTTCCTAAATGACTGAGTGGCTGGGCTTAAACTTGCCACCCTCCTGTCTCAGCTTCCCAGAGTGTTGGGATTGTCACCATGCACCACTACACTGGGCTTGTTGCCTTTTTTCTGCAGCACAGGAGCAGCTGTGTGGCTTTTCTTCACATCCATTCTTTGCCATTTGCTTCTTAGACCTTAGTGTTTGAGTCCTGTTGAGCTCCGTTCAAGTTTATCTCCCTGCTTTGGCTCATTGACAATCTGTCAAGAGCTCATTGATTCTTAAATGTTTTATCCGCAGCAACGAATGATACCCAACCTCTAAGCCAGGGACCACAGAAGGACGTGTGCCTAGGTTGGTGCTTCATGCAAGAGGAAGGGAGGGGGCACTGAGAAGAACAGAGTGCAGAGAGGAGTCTGTCTGTTGTCACCATGCTCCAGATGAGTGTAAAATCGAGTAATTTCAGAGAGTTCCCACAGTTGGAGCACTAATGGTTAAGACTGCTTAGCTAAACCAAAACTCAACTGCTGAGGTATGAATTATTCAGCTTACTTTGTCAGTAAGAATATTTCCAGGAGCTTCTCAAAGTGCAGTACCAAAACCCTCCTTATAGAACTGCTTCATTCATTCATTCATTCTATAAATGATCGTTTACCAGAAATTTAATAGCTAACAAAATAGACATGGTCCCTTCCTCCATAGAGCTAAATCTCACTACTACTTCTGATAAATGTAGAGTTTTACATAGCATCACATATTTAACTATTTCAATCAGCAGAGGAGGTATCATTATTATTCTGGTCTTACAAAGGAAACCAACTCAGAATCTGAAGAGACTTCCCAAGGTCTCAATGAATGAATGTGTCTTTTGCTTCTAAGTTTAATGGCTAAGCAAAAGTAATTCAATACCAACGTTAGTGCTTAACACCAGTTCCTGGCAAATAGCAGATCAATAAATATCTGTTGAATAAGTGGATGAATGAATTATGATGCCAGGTTTAGCCCATCCCACAGTTATGTTTTTGTTGACTCAATCATTCTTTTTTCATCCTTTGTCTCCTCACCAGGGCCTCTTTTTCAGCAACTACTTCTACATCATCTTGGTCTCCTTCTTCCTGTAGGACTGGAGGAGGCATCTCTCATACAGCTTCTGACCAACCCCTCTATCTCAGCTTCACCTCATCCCTTTCACCTTCTCAGGAAGGTTTCACCGCCTATCTCTCTTCTCTTTCTAGGATTTAGTTATGTTCTTCATGGAACCCGGCATTTCAATATGCCTGTGTTTTCACAAGTGTGGTTTGCTTGAGGATTGGGAAGAAGGCCAGGGATGCTGGGAGGGAGTGAGCAAAGGTAAGGCAGTTAGAAAAGATGGTTGGGGAAAATGGGCAGAGAATAGACCACGGAGAGCCTTACAGGCCACAGGAAGGAGCTGAGGTTTTCCTGTCTATGTGATGGGAAGTCATGGATGAACACGGGACAGGTCAGCATGATGTGATTTACATTTAATTTTTGTTTACTGGCTGGCCTGCAGAGCACAGGGAGGAATGTTGCAAAATCAGAAGGAAGTAACCTGCTAACAGACCATCTCAAGGCAGCGGGGTAGACATGCTGGTGTTTGTCTGTGGGTAGAGAGGACAAGACCAGAAGTGCTCACACTGGGACCACACTTTGTCAAAAGTCCTTCCTGATGAGTGAGATGAGTGCAAGGGAAAGAGCCATCATGGATGACTTCCAGACTGTCACCCTGAGCTCAAGGCCACATGGCAGGCACATTTACTGGTGGGCAGAACACTGAGAAGCAAGCAACTCTGGGGTGCAAGATACCAAGTCTGACGCTGGCTTATAATGTGAGAAATCTGCTACCTCCTCAAGTAGAAGTGTTGAGTAATTATATGAGCATCAGATCTGAAATCCAAGGGGGAGATCGAGGGTGGAGGTGGACACCTCTACTGTGTGCTCAGAAGCCATCTGGCCCAGAGTAAGAGAATAATAGCTCCCCCTCTTCATCCCACAGAAAGTGGGACTTGCCCTTGGCTTACTTGGGAAGTTCTCATTTAGAGGCAAAGTGTAAAAAAACTTTTTCTAATATATTTACAAAGATTTTCATTCACTCCTTTGTGTGTGTGCATGTGCGTGTGCGTGTGTGTGTGTGTGTGTGTGTGTGTGTGTGCCCGTGCACAAGGCTGAAGACTGAATTTAAGGAGCTCTGAGCCTCCACAGAGGGGCTTATGGTCCACAGGAAGGAGCCGGGATTTTGCGCTCATGCTACACAAGTGCTCTATCACTGAACCACACCTCATTTTAATCCCCAAGATCCTTGAGAACTGGCTGCATCACAGGGCTTACAACAGACCCACAGTACGGTCAGGAAGGAGCTCAGTGGTAGCTGGCCTCGCACACCTAAGGCCTGAAGTTCATTTCCTGGCACTGTAATGAAAATAACAATAAAATAAAACAGCCTGAAAAGAACAATGCCATACTATATGATTTGTTTCCCTGCCCTGTACAGCTAGTGCCAATTCTTGAGGCCGCAGGTAATGTTTTATTCACCTCTGTACTCCCTGCGCCTAACATGGCATTTGGCACACAGTCACTGCCATGACAATGTGTGGTTACTGGAGAATCAAATGAATGACATACAAAGGGATACATGGCCCCTGGGCATGAGGAGACTTAGCGCAGATTGAAGGACAGAGCTCGTTTAAGGTTTTCCAGGCACAGGGGCTGAGTGTTTTGGAAAGACCAAGCACTTCAGGGCGGGCCATATGGTGAGAAAACACTGCATCTGGGCTTGGAACAGCTCGTTAACAGTATCTTGGGTGCTCAGAGCAGCCGTGACATCAGCGTCAACACACAGTCCTGAAGCGAGAATCGTTCCACAAGATCACACAGCTGCTCTCACTGCCCCAAATGTTTATGAGACACCATCCAACTCTCACCCACCCCACCCTGCTCCATTGTTGTGGGCGCTTGCTTAAGCACAGCCCCGCCCAAGGCAGGTCAGCAGCATCTGGGGGCTTCTAGGAAACCGGAACAGCAGTTACCACACAGCTCAGGGTGACCGCTCTCACCCACGCTGTTTCTACGTGGAGAGGTCAGGCTGATTTCTGCGAGCAAGTTCAGAGATTGCACTCTCCAGCCTTGCTGGTAAGAGCCAAGACTCCAGAGCTGCGTTCACCTAGCGTGGGTCCACTTACTAACCATGCCACCCTGTGCAAAGTACTTAATCCTACTTACAGACGGGCATCGACTTATGGTGGTTCAACTCAGAATTTGTCAGTTTTATGATGATGTGAAATGATACACAAGCAACAGACACCACACTTTGAATTTTGAATTTGGATCTTTTCCTAGGCTAGTGATAAGTGATACACAACTCTGTCTCTGGCTCTGGTGCACTCTCTCTCTGTCTCTCTCTCTCTCCCTCTGTCTCTCTGTCTCTGTCTCTTGTCTCTCTCTCTTTCTCTCCACACTATGTTGCTTAAGCTGGTCTCAGGCCTGGACTCAAGTGAGCCCCCATCACAGCCTCCTAAGCAGCTGAGCTTAAAGGTGCTCACTACCACCTAGCCATGATTGTCTCTTGATATTAGGCAACAAGCACTAGTCAACCAAGCAATCATGAGAGGACATAATCAATACTCCATAGTGCAGTGAGCTGCAGAATTATAATGCTCAGTATGCTCAGTGAATTAAATGCATTTTCAAACCCTGATATTTCCGATTTACAATGGATTTGTTGGGAATATAACTCCAATGTAAGTTGTGATGCACCTGTAATTCGCAAGCATCAGTGAATAATAATCCTTCTCATAGGGAGTTTGGGAGTATTAGTGTCTAGAACATGCCTCACATACAATAGATTCTCAATATGTTAGCTGTTAAGGTGTAACACAACTCTTTTAAGAAAGTACCACTGTTATCCCCGTTTTTGAGATCAGGAAACTGAAGGCCAGTAAGATTGATTAGTTTGCCCCAAACCAGAAGAGATGAAGCCAGCATTCAATCCTGGCTCAGCCTTATACCAAAGCCCAGGCTTTCAGTTGTTGCCTGAAACACTTAACCAAAAAGCAGACCCTCAGCAAGGTCATATGGCTGGCCCAAGGTCCCCCCTTATAGGTGACAATGTCACCAATTAAAATGAAACTCATTATGCGAACTGTAAAGATGGCTGTCATCAAATGACCACTGGGAGTTACAAGACCCAGCCAGCATCCCTAGAAATTCTTGCCAGATCAAGCTACATTATTCAATTTGTAATATCTCTCTCTGGAGCCTCCTCAAGGGAAGCAAAGGGACATGATCATGAATGCCAAGGGAACGAGGAATCAATGATGTGAAATATGAAGTGCCCATTCTCTCTGGAAGGGTCAGCACTGGAGCTTGGGCTTGCCTGAATTAGAGGTTTAGGGGCACCTTACATATTCCCAGATGCATTATCCAGTGGAATAAATGGTGCATAAATTAGCAGTATTTTCTGAGCCTTCCTGATGAACTGTAACTCAAGAAAATGGTAGTGAGACCATAAACATACCTCACAGATCTAGAGAAAATATGCCTCAAATTCATCTGGAACCAGAAGAGACCCAGAATAGCAAAAGCAATCCTGGGCAATAAGGACAAGTCAGGGGGAATCACAATCCCTGACCTGAAATTATACTACAAAGCAACTGTAATAAAATCAACCTGGTACTGGCTAAAAAACAGACCTGAGGATCAATGGAACAGACTGGAAGATGCAACCACAACAAAAAACCCACTCAGCTACCTAATATTTGACAAAGGGGTCAACCAAACCCACTGGAAAAAAGAAGGCCTGTTTAATAAAT
>PVLD010021992.1:0-30251 GCA_004027595.1 Dinomys branickii
TAATGAATACTCCGCGACAGGTACGTCCATACTGTGCTACCACTAATGAATACTCCGCGACAGGTACGTCCATACTGTGCTATCACTAATGAATACTCCGCGACAGGTACGTCCATACTGTGCTATCACTAATGAATACTCCGCGACAGGTACGTCCATACTGTGCTATCACTAATGAATACTCCGCGACAGGTACGTCCATACTGTGCTATCACTAATGAATACTCCGCGACAGGTACGTCCATACTGTGCTATCACTAATGAATACTCTGCGACAGGTATGTCCATACTGTGCTATCACTAATGAATACTCCGCGACATGTATGTACACACTGTGCTATCACCACATTTATTTAATTTTTTTTTTTGTCTTTTTGAGACAGTGTCTCGCTATGCAGTTCAGGCTGGCCTTGAGCTCACTTTGTAGCCCAGGGTGGTCTCAAACTCGCTATGATCCTCCTGCCTCAGCTTCCCAAGTGCTGGTAGGTATTACAGGCATGCACCACCACACTCGGCTTCTAAATTTATTTTAAATCTAACTTCTAGGTGTCATTTACTTTTAATGTTAACATTTAAAAACTATTAGACACAATCCAGTTCAAATTTATTAAAAGTACATGGTTTATGATCTCTAACTGTATCAAATATACCTCATTCTATAAAATATTATTATTCTTAATTGGCTTATTTTCTGGTAGGAAACAGAATTTTGCCATTATTGTTCTCAATTCCAAGGTTAGGATTTTTATTTATATTGAACATTTTAATCTATAAATACAATGAGACCTATAGTGACATTAATTTGTACCTAACAAATTTTTAGTTTGCTTAAAGTCGAATCAAACCTTCAAAATATTTCTTTCAGCTCTCATTCATATATAGAATTCAGGGTTTTGTTTGTTTGTTTTTGAGACAGGGTCTTGCTATGTAGCCCAGGCTGGCCTGCAACTCTTGGTGATTACCCTTCTCAGCCTCCTGAGCGCTGGGGTTATAGGTGTTAAAATTCTGTTTTGACTTTTACTTCGTATTTAATTTCAAAGAGAAAAAATAGGAGTTCATCACTGGATATATATTTATTTATATTTGGTTTTTCGAGTCTCATGATGCAGTTCAGGCTGTCCTTAAACTTGTGGCAATCCTCCTGCCTCAGCCTCCTAAGTGCTAGGCTTACAAAAATGTGCCAGCACACCTGGCTGCAATGTATTTTCAATATGGAAATCTATTTCAGACAAACTAAAAGCATGCAATACATTTGTACATTTAGTTATTTATTTTGTCTTTTTGAGACAGGGTCTCACTGTGTAGTTCAGGCTGGCCTTGAGCTCACTTTGTAGTTCAGGCTGGTCTCAAACTTGTAATAATCCTCCTGCCTTAGCCTCCTGAGTGCTGGGATTATAGGCATGTGCCACTGTACCCAGGTATTTGTACATTTATTAAGAAAGCAAGTTATTTTAGTGGGGAAGATAATTTGACTTACTTTAAATGCCAAAAGAAAAAGTGTCCAATCCTTTGATTTGTTAATGCTTTCTTGAGTAAAAATCTCACAAGCAGATTATCTAAGTATTGTTCATATTTTAGGACCTGATTGATTAAAAGAACAAAAATTCAAATAAATTACCATCCATCCATTTCTGCATGGCTGCATTTAAAGAAAAAGTTTCAGAAACAAAGTCGATACTATTGGTAATAAAATGGATTATTTTTTAAGAAAAATCATACAACTGCTGAAGTTAATAAAGTAACCTGGAAATTACATATATTTTGTTTTACATTATTTTACCTGTACTAGCTGTATTAGGTACTGAGAAAGTTTGTCATCTGTCAAGTATTTTTCCAAGCATCGAACAGCAAAACCTCGAACCATAGGGTCTGGGTAATTACAGTCCAGAAGCTCCATTGCTTGCTCAGGTTTGATTGGGGGCCAGTCTTTTACTAAGCAGTACATCTATGTATGAGAAAGAAAAAAAACTGTATTTACAAAGCAAGGTCAGCTGTGAATGAACACTCTAGTTGATTTTTTACTTCTGATTTTATAATTAGTTTAGATAAAAAATCTTTCCTAAAATCTACAGTACTAATGAGTTTTACCTGTAGAAAGGGTGTGAATGACATCTTCTTCTATTGTTATTACCACAATTAGCAATCTATTTCATCTCTTAAATTTATGAACATTTTCTGAGAGAAAACAATTTGGGTGACATACTAGTTTTGTGCAGTGTTTATTCAGGACTCTGAGCCATGCATTTACCTGAGCTACTTCATCTCTAGAATTCCATTTCACGGACAGAAGCAGTTTGGGTAGAATTTCAGGGATAGTTACACAATAGTGTCTGTTGGAAAAGACAAAAGAAAAAAAATACTTTCATGTTATTCAAAAGATCTAGAGGTCCAACTCTTCATTTATGCATTCTTAAAGAAGTTCCAAAGTTTTTTCAGCATTACTAGCCTTTTTAAAACTAAAAACAACCAGTATTTAACAATATAGCTGTGTATTATCTACATATATACACACTAAGTACATATGGCAAAGAAAATAAAAGGAAATCCAAGTGGAGAATAAATATTTAAATGAGGCTGACAGGAGAAACTATGAGTATATATTATGCCACTCTTCAGAGTGCTCAGACTGTGATGCAATGGGAACCACAGAGTCACAATTTCTGCTGAGGTTACTGGACAGAATGTATTTTAATGGACTTTCTGTACAAATGTACTGAAACTGCTTCGTTAAATATGCCAAGTAGTTACAAGCAGGGGGATAATTTTTGCCTAAGTGAAAACAGGCATTACAGTATTATTCTGAGGATGTTTAAGAAAAACAGAAAAGTGAAAGACAATTCCAGAAAATTATAATATTTAGATCAATGAAACAAATAATTGATCTAGAATTACAGTAAGGTTTTTCCTTGAATTAAAAAAAAGAAAATCCTTAAAAAGTCCTAAGACAATTTTTAAAAGCCTTCAGGGCTTACGGGTGTAGTGAGGGTGATTAGCATGCCAACTACTTTAAGATTCAATCCCAGTGTCAACACATAAGTGGGTGTGGTGGCAAACACCTATAATCCCAGCACTTGGGGAGGTTGAGGCAAGAGGATTGCAAATTTCAACCTAGCTTGGGGAACAGAGCTAGACTCTTGTTCTAAAACAAAATAAAAAATATGGCTGGGACTATAGCTCAGTCTGAAGGCCCTGGATTCAATTCCCATTACTGGGGAAAAACAAAATATTAAAAGCTTTCAATGAGTAATGTAAGTATCAACATAGCACATTTTTCTAGAAATACAAATCTATATCCATAGTTTTAAGAATGTCAATACAAAATCATGTAAATTATGCTTTATTTACCATACTGGCATGGTAAAAATATGGCACACTCAACCAAAGTCAGTTCTTTCTTCTATAATAAAAAACAAGAATCTCCATGTTAACACATACCTGTGACTCCACAGAAAATCTTTCTCTTGCTCAGTGATTTCAGACAGAGGGTCTCGTGTACAAATTGCTCGGAGCTGTTCTTTGTCGTTTTCTCTTAATTCATTGTCTCTAGCTAGTCTGTTACTCTGTGAAATCAAGTAGTGTCTCAGGTGGGTTTCTTTGTCACACATCTTTCCCTAGATTAATTTTCAACAAACTTTACATTGCTTATTAGCTGTTATAAAATATTCTCATTTTAAAACTTCATTTTAAGGGATATGTAAGAACCAATTTAAGCACAATATTTGCGGAACAAATCTGATCACATATTTGGTTAATATTTCTACCAACCACAGTTAGAATAGCAACTGCCAAACGTAAGTCAGGGAGAAGGCTAGATTGGGGTACCAGGGGATGATGGCAGTGAATCACTTCCTCTTCCTTTTGATGAGATCCCTTCCTAGTATCCTGTTAACTAACCTGCTGATAGGGTTTCTAGTACAAAAGAATGAGAAACAGTAAAGTAATAAAACAAAAATGATGTTTCTTGTTTGAATTCAACTTGTAACTGCTGTGAGGCTTTCAAATTTAAAAACAGGTAGGAAAAAAAAGGGGATAGAATACCCATTAAAACACTGTACCCTGTACCCTGAATACTATAAACAAACTAAAAACATAGTGATGCAACATTCTGTTTAATTCCAAGTCATGTGTCTATTCCCTTTAAATACACTTAGATTAACTGCAGAATGAGCAGGTGTAAATGCCTATTAACATTATCCAAAAAATGCACGTAGCCATTTCTAAAGCTAAAATGAAAACAGCCATGCAACTGGACTTTTATTTATCCATTTTTTGGCTTTTTTTTTGAGGGTGGCCTTGAGCTCACAACAATCCTCTTGCCTCAGCCTCCCGAGTGCTGAGATTACAGGTGTGCGCCACCACGCTGGGTACGACTAGACTTTTATACGCTGTTAATTTATTCAAAGATATGAAGAAATACTACTTGCACATATTTACTCAAAAATTTTTAAATGTGTACTGTTTTCCTTTCCCTAGTCTTATTGGAGTTACAAAATAGTAAAAGACCCTGCACTGACACAGCTTCCATTCTAGACGGAAATCAAATAAGTAAGAAAAATATTAGATACCCTCTGAGAATTTAATCCCTAATTTGTATCTCAAATGACAAGAAGTCATCCACATTAAGATCACGGACAAACAAACACAGATGGAGGCAACAGTGCAAAAGGCCCTAAGAAGAGAACGAAGTGGACTTGATGGGAGAGAAGGAGGACAGTCAGCACGCCGGGTGTCCATTCCACAAGGGAGGGAGAGACGAGGGAAGGAGGCGAAGTGCAGTCAGGTTAGAAAGCTCCATTTTATTTGTAGTGAGAGCTATTTAAAGGACGAATTTTGTGTGTTTCTGAAAGATTATTCTGGCGCTCGATGGAAGAATGGGGCACAGTTGAGAAGCCACTCCATAGTCCAGGCAAGAGACAATAAAATGCTTTGCCCTTTACTTACAGGAAAAGAAGTCATTACTGTCTGTCATCTGGGTCCAGTGGACTGTACTATTATTTACTTATTTTTGATTCAAAATAATTTATGGAAAGATAAAGTAATGCTAAAATACAATTTTGTTAGATGCTTTAAAAGAACTGAGACATAGTAAGACCAAATTTTATTCATATTTTCTTGTTTTGAAATACATCACTGTCAAACTGTAAACTACACTGAAAATGGAACACCTGAAAAACTGATGACTCATAATTTTAAAGATGGGCCATTTTCTTTACTCAGTAATTGCAAATTTCCATTTTTTATATTTATAAACATCAAACAGAATGATTAATTCAAGGAGTTTTAAAAATTTCTACATCACCCTTTCATTCTGGTCACTTTTTGTACACACCTAGCTTCTGTCTTTACCCATTTAGAAGTGCAAATAAAAGTAAATATTGGTAGCATCATTAAAGATTGAAAGAACACTGTAAAACACAACTCTAAGTTCTTGTCATAAAATCTTGTCAGAGTAAACTACTCCCACTGAATTACTAACTGAATTTGAATATCAAATTTCTTATTTGTCCTTAGAAATGTATTGCTCATTCACTGTTATCATTAGAGAAAATTCATGTAGGATAGTGTCATTTGGCATTTCATTTACATGATAAATTTTACCATTATCATTAGAGTATGGAGAAGCAGTTCTCAGCTGGGGTGATTTTCCCTTTCAGATCCTAGGGACCCTGGTAATGTGTGAAGACATTTTTGATTGGTACTGCTTGGTGGGGTGGTGGTTCTAGTCTCTACTAGGGTAGGGGCGAGGGATGCTGCTGACCATCCTGCAATGTGTCGGATATCTCCTACAACAAGTAAGTATTTGGCCTAAAATGTAGTAGTGAGATGGAAAAATACCACCTTGGAGTCTTATTATCCATCTCTGTATTCCTATTATGATTTGTCTAGTAACTATAACATACCTTCCTCTGTAATTTGCTTTTTAGGCATATAGGTGTAATATAATTATAGGTATTTATAGGTATGATATATAATTATAGGTATTAATACCTATAACTTATTGTATTATGGGTATAAAGTAAAAAATTCAGTCCACTGAAAGCCTAAAAAACCCCCAAAGGAAGAAAAAAACCTATGAAGATGGTGTTTCAGTGGGCTGGGGATATAGCTCAGCGGCACAAGCGCTTGCCTGGCAAGTGCAAGTTCCTGAGTTTAATTCGCAGTACCAAAAAAAAAAAAAAAAAAAAAGAAGATGGTGTTTTCAGACTGCTTTTATAACCCTAGAAGGATGTTGCAAGACACCAAGCAACTCAATAAGAAAACTGATTATGCAATAGTGATGATTTCACTATCATATCATCCTTCTAGGCTATTATATACTTTTATATCTTCATATTTAGTGTTTTTTTAAAGCATAATTGGAAGTAACTAGTGAATAAGGAATAAGAAATTCTTCTAAGAAAGACGACAAGTCATAAAATATTAAAACTTACAAAGAACCATCATTATTCATACCTTTTACATTATATATGTAAGAAAATGTTATGTTATTCAATTTACAAAAGCAATAGGCAAATTTCTTACTGGGTTATAAACTAAAAAAGATCCTCAGTACAGTATTCCAGGGTGCTTCTTGGAACTGCTGTTACTTGCCTGGGCTAGGCATACTCCAAGACCTCTTGGCCCAATATTCATTGGCTGGTCTATCTTTAACCTACAACCCAGCCAAAGAAAAATGATAAATTTGGAAACTGGAAGAAAGAGACACTAAAGAACAAAAATATTTCTCTTAGTGCTGACAATTTGTCCTTGAGAAATAAGGGAAAATTAATGGTCTTTGAACCCAGTTATGTTATGGTTCTGAAGTTAAGGGCAATATTGGATAACTAGATCAAATACAGTGAAGAACTGCTATGTCCTCTACAGCACAGCTCAATTAACAACGCATTTATACTTCAGTTTCGACTTCAAGGTTACCATCTCAAGGTCACCATCTCTGGGACTTTCCCAGACCCAATCATGTATTAGCCACTCCCTGCAAAACTGCCCTCTCCCAGGTAGTTTTTTTTTTTTAAATTGCACTGTTGTCTCTTCCTACAAGGCACTTTTCATGATTTACAATCTTATATTTCTGCTTGTATCTGTTTTATGTCTGCTTTTACCATTAGACTGAATTGTCAGAGGAGATCTATTCACTTCACACCTTTGTTATCTAGTACTTCTCTTAGTGCTTTGCATATAACTGGCATTCAATAAATAGTTATATGGATGAAGGCAAGCTAGGGCTCCAATCAAGAAGAAACAGCTGCACACAAAATATTAGCACACAGAAAATTTTAGCCTCATACTTATGCCACTATAACTAAAATACACGAAACCTTGTCTGCATACAGATTACAACTGATACTTCAGAAACTCAGCGACTTTCCTTACCAGTCCTGCATGTGAATAACTAAATCCTGCTTCTCGGGATACAGACCAATTTGCATGCTCTTCAATCACTGACATATCTGGAAACTTTACCACACTGCTGAACCAATCAAACTCCAACTCTAAGCATGGAGTTTCCTAAGAGATGGAAGAAAAGTTAATATATATGTTGTAGCTGACTTTCATTTAAAAAGAAAAAAAATTATGACAATAAGAGCTTACTTTATTTGGATTTGACCCGGTAACACCGATAGGGTTCAGCAAGTCTTCTAATCCATGAGGTACTGGCCAAAGATTCAAAGCCATTTTTCCAGATACTAGGGTGTCTGTGTAATCAAACAAGTTTATATTTCCCCAGGCCAATGGACAATGCTCCTTAAAAAGCAAAGAAAAATATTCACTAATCTAGGGATTAAATTATAAAATGCATTTAAAAACTTCTTTCCTAGAAAGGAGAATTCAACAACTGTCTCTATAGTAACTGGAATGTAAAATCTACTACAAGCCACTTCACAAGATTTAAGACTTTCTTGCATTTTTCCCATTTGAAATTAGATACATTTTCTTTAATTATAGATAGGAAATATGAAATAAAAGATATACACACATATTTACATTCAATCACTATTATGCAGTCAGTTTTTGCATATTTAAAACTCTATCAATATGCATTTGGGACATAACACTCATCACTATGAGTATTACACACATCATTACTCATTCACATCACTACTCGTTATTATTTGGGACATAATACTTAAGTTCTTCCAAGAGAGTCTGGTATAATATTTTTCTTTATTAAAAGTTGTGACAGGTCTGATCTATTACCTGTGAGAAAATTCAATCAGAGGTAAAATTAAGAGATTTTAGAGGTGATCATAATGGTTCCCCCTGAAACGCTTTACCTCTTTTGCACCCTTTCGGCCTTTCACAGAGCAAATGGAAAGGCAAAGCCGAGCAGCACGAGGAAGATCAGGAATGTATATATCGTAATTCAGCCATTCATTCCACCTGTGCAGAATTATAAAGAAAAAAAGAACTTACCAAAATAAGATGGGAAAAGGGCATTGTCCAGAGTATAAAAGTGACTTTATAAATCATTAAGAAATGAAAAACAGAAATGGGCATCTGAGATGAATACACACTTCTCAGATAAAGAAATACAAATGGCAAACAAATATATGAGAAAATGTTCTACATCTTTAGTCATTCGAGAAATGCAAATAAAAACAACATTGAGATTTCATCTCACCCCAGTAAGATTGGCCAGCATCAAGAAATCGTCCAGTAACAAATGCTGGTGAGGCTGTGGAGAAATAGGAACTCTGCTGCACTGCTGGTGGGAATGCAGACTGGCGCAACCAATGAGGAGATCGGTTTGGAGATTCCTCAGCAAACTAGGTCTAGAGGTCCCACTCAACCCAGCTATCCCCCTTCTGGGTATTTTCCCAGAAGATCTGAAAACAGCATATCACTGTGATATATGTGCACCCATGTTTATAGCAGCACAATCTGTAATAGCTAAATCGTGGAAACAACCCAAATGTCCATCTACAGAGGACTGGATTAAAAAACTGTGGCATTTTTACACAATGGAATATTATTCAGCTGTAAAGAAAGACAATCTAGGGGCTTTTATAGGCAAATGCTCACAATTAGAGACCATACTCATAAGTGAGGTAAACCAGATGTGCATGTGCAAACAGCGTATAGTATCATTAGTGTAGGAACCTGGAGGTGAGAATATAGATCGGGAGGTATGAAGGGAGACTGCTCAAGAGTAGAGAGCAATTGGGATGAGGGGAAGGAGAGCAGGAAGAGGGGGATAGCTGTGTAGGTATGTATGTATGTGTGGGATGGCTAACATGGTTGCACTATTTTCTCATGTCATTTTGATGTGGGAAACAATCGATGATTAGTTGTTTGATCAATCTTGTATGTCTATTTGTATTGTCCTGAGTATACACTTTGAAGCTACCAACGTGTACTACAACAACCATTGTTGATCCCCTGCCACCTTATCTGTAGTTTGATTTTTGTACTGTTCTTGCGCTACTGTGTGTATGTTTGTTAGTGTTTTTGTTCTTTTACCTTTAAAATAAAAAATAAATAAATAAGTATCAGTTTCTGAAAAAAAAAAAAGAAATGAAAAACAGGTAAGTAATTGACTGGGACAGGCACTTTATGAGCTCATACTGAAATGACCAATAAACATGAAAAACTATGCTATGTTATTTTCATATAGAAAATGAAAATTAAAATCTCACTATACCACCTCACAAGAAGTAACAAAATTAAACTAAGGGAAGAATAAAATATGATAAAAAAATAAGATGATTAAAAATTATTCGTTATTTGAAGTTTTACAAATTCCTTCAACTCGCAGGAAGCTATAGTGGAGCTATCACTACACATAAGAATGGCTGAAACCGAAAAGACTGATAATGCTAAGGGTGGCAAGAATATTTTGTAGTAACAGTGAAGCTCATACACTAAAAGTGGGGGTATAATCTGTTATAGCCAAATCAGAATGCAATATCTATTAAAAGTGAAGATATGAATGTCTTATGATTCAGCTTCATCTCAAGGAATAAAATCACAGGAATGTGTATATTTGTGTATAGCAAAATTATTTATAACATCCTCAAAGTACAAATAATCAAATGTTCAAGGGCAGAACAGATAAATTATAGTACATATATTTATATAATAGAACATTACACAGCAATGAAAATGAACAAGTTACTAACATAATGGATGAACTCCTACAAACATGTTCAGTAAAATAATTTAGACATAAAAAATGCCTATTCTTTGAGTCCAGTTATATAAAATTCAAAATAGGCAATACTAACCCAAAATGATATAAATCAGGATAGTGGCAACATCAAGGTGGGCAAAAAGGTTACCAGACTGCTAATGGGCATAAGGGTAGGCTTTTAGAAGCTGGAAAATGTTTATTTTTTGACTGGTATAGTGGCTACAAGAATATTCACTTTGTGATAATTCACTGAACTGTATAATTATGATTTGTTTACTTTTATAAATGTATATGCACTATACCTCACTAAACCAAAAAACTAAGAGTTGTGGTCATAAAAAGTTAAATAGAAAAGGAAAATTATACAAGATAAAATTATAATTTTTAATTTGATTACAAGTATATTGATTACTTCTGTACATAATACAGTTTTATTTAGAATAACTCACTAATCCAAATCAATCAGTATGAAAATACAAGATGTATAGGAAGATTATACCTACTTGAATTTTAAAATAACCATCTCACAAGAAGTAACAAAATTAAACTAAGGGAGGAATAAAATATTATAAAAAAGTAATATGATTAAAATTATTTGAAGTTTATAAATTCCCTCAACTGACAGGATGTTACACATGAAATCATGTGCGTATTTGAAGGATGTGTTTGTGAAGAGTCATGTACAATAAACACGACATGTACAGTTTCCCCTCTCAACGTTGTAACACAATGGGCAGAGCACGAACAGTGGGTTCAGAACGACTGCTCGGAGTCGACTCGTTTCTCCTCTGTCACTAAATGTGTCGTGTTGCCTTGTCTTGTTTCTCACCACCTTTCTGACATGGGCTAATAATAGTTACCTGCCCTGAGAAGGTTGTTTCTTTCTCATAAGATTAGAAGACATAAGTAAAGGGATTAAAACTTACATGAAGTGATTAAAACAATGCCTTGAACAACAGCAAAAGTTCAGGTGTTAGGTATTACTGACTTGAAAATTTTTCACATGGCTTGTGACGGTTAAGCTTAACTATCAAGTTCATTGGCTTGGGAACTACCTAAGGGATTACTAATAAAGCATACTTCGGGGTACATTTGCATGGGCCAATGAAGTATGAACTTGGGTCCTGTACCTGGCCCCAGAACCCTTCCTCTGGCCGGGTTTCCCTGCTCTGCCTTCTGGCCACGGTGATCTGAGCAGCTTTGGTAGGCCATGCCCTTCAGCCATGATGTTGCTGCTGGAGGCCAGCTGACCACGGACTAAATCCTCTGACACTATGAGTCATGTGAGACTCTCCCCCTCTGAGTGTGAATGTCGAGTATTCTGTCCAGCAATGGGAAAGCCAACTCACGTACGTCTTCTTCGTAATTTTAATGTATTACTAGAGTATAAATGAAACAAGTTTTAAGACACAGAAATTTTATTTTTAATCAGTCAAACTAATGGATAGACTTTATAAAGTAAGTTTTATTTATTCTAGTATCTTTGCTTAAACATGGACCTATAGAAAAAAAGACTTCTATTTAAAGTGGAAGAATTTGGCAAGAATTCTAAAGGAAAAAAAAAAACACTATCACAGAAATCTAGGAGGAAGAAATTGTGGGAATTAGTAAACCTGTAGTTGTTTTTTGAAAAAAATCAAAGGTACACCTACTTAAATTTATCTAAGACTTCTTATTTCTAAATCTCTAGAATTGCACAGAAAATAATGGGAAGTGTTCTATACACATATAAAGAGAACTGTGCCCTATGAATCTAGCACTACACTAATAAAGTATGGTTTTCTTTCACTCTAAATCCATCCATTCAACATGGACATGCACACACAAACACACAAATCAAGTTCTTTTTTTCAAGAAATGCATACATACACATATGGATACATATATACTTCAAATTGATTTTAATTCTGAGATATTGGTGTATCAGGAGCCCTTCCAAGTTCTTTCTTTTTAAAGGGAGGGTCTCACTGAGAGCTCTAAGCTGACCTTAAACTCGTAATCCTCCTGCCTTAGCCTTTGAAGTAGCTGGGACTACAGGTATATGTCATCATATCTGCCTGAGGTACTGGTACATTTATGACAAAATTATAAAGTAATTTTTCTAGTATAAGGAAGGCACAGATTTAGGTCGAAATACCTCATCGAGAGTTTTCATGTTTTATTTTTCTATCTTTCTAATAACTTCATATCTATTTACCTCTAATTTTATTTTTGTAAATGTAGAAAAATTTAAAAATTTACTTGGATCTTCACACTACCACCATAGGGGCTTCATCTTTTAGGTGAAAGAATTCTTGAACATATTTGAATATAGTCCTTTCTAACAATTCTAAAATTCATTTGGAACCACAAGAGACCTAGAAGAGCAAAGGCAATTCTGGGCAAAGCAGGGAGCCTCACAATCCCTGACTTCAATTTATGCTATGAAGCTACTACTGTGATAAAAACAGTGTGGCACTGGCAAAAAATTAGACGCGAAGATCAATGGAACAGATCAGAAGATGCAGAAACAACTCCAGACGTACTCAGCCACCTTATCTTTGACACAGATGCCAAACACCTTTACTGGAAGAAAGAGAGCTTCTTTAACAAATGGTGCTGGAAAAACTGGCTCTGCACATGCTAATGATTAAAAGTGGACCCATATCTTTCACCATGCACTAAACTAAATTTGAAAAGGATCAAAGACCTAGATATTAAAATAGAAACCTTAACTCTTAAAGACACTGGTGTAGGCAAAGATTTTATGAATAAAGCCCCAATTACATGGAAATTATCACAAAGAATCAACAGTTGGGATCTCACCTTATTAAAAAGCTTTATCACAACAAGAGAAACTGAGTAAAGAGATAACCCACAATGCCAGAAAAAATGTTTGCCATCAGACAAAGGATTACTTTTGAGAACATACAAAGAATTTGAAAAAAGTTAGACTTCCCAAATTTAAAGACCCAATCCAAAAATGGGCATCTGAGATGAATATGCACTTCTCAGATGAAGAAATACAAATAGCAAATATACATACGAAAAAATGTTCACATCATTGATCATTTGAGAAATGCAAATTAAAACAACAGTGAGATTCTATCTCGCTCCAGAAAGAATGGCTATTAACAAGAAATCAACCAGCAACAAATGCTAGAGAGGCTGTAGGGAATAAGGAACCCTTCTCTAGTGATGGTGGGAGTGTACACTGGTGCAACCACTATGGAAATCAGTGTGGAGATTCCTCAAAAAACTAGGATTACAGGTCTCATTTGATCCAGCTATTGTCCTAAGTATCTTCACCAGAAGAATTAAAAACATCATCCCATAGTGCTATATGTGCACCCATGTTTATAGGAGCACAATTTGCAAAAGCTAGATCTTGGAAACAACCCAATTGTCCGTCAACTGAGGAATGGATAAAAAAAGATTTAGTCTTTTTATACAACAGAGTAACAGCCATAAAGAAGGATAAACTGGAGACTTTTACCTACTTTGTAGGTAAATGGATACAACTTGAGACCATATTCATAAGTGAAATAAAGCAGATGCACGTGTATAAACATCATATTGTCTCTCTGGTTTGAGAAGCTGAAAGAGTAAATAAGATCCAAAATGTACAACAGATATTGTAAAATGAGAAGAAACTTCAAAAGGAAAGAGAGGGCCGGGGATATAGCTCAGGGGCACAAGTGCCTGCCTGGCAAACACAAGGTCCTGAGTTTGGTTCCTGGTACAAAAACGAAAAAGCCAATGCCCCCCACGAGAAAAAGATGGGGGAATGGTGAGAAGGAAGGGAAAAGCAAAAAATACATACTTATGTATACACATGCATACGTATATACAAGATAGTCAGGGTAGTTATACTAATTTGTCTTAGTTCATTGAAAAGAAAGGTTTATGCTAATACTGTTTGGACAATTAAATGCTGATATCTTGTACTCTGAATAATTACTGTAAAGATAATACAAAATATATTAACCACTTTTACTCTCCTATTATCTTGTTTTAAACTTTTTTCTCTTTAAAAAATATAGATTCTTTCTAAATACTTTACTTTTGGTACTTCAAACAATTAGAATAAGTGTATCTAATTTCATTTAAGGAGTCTGTGCTTAGAATCTATTGAACTCCTTGGAATGATATGTTTGCAGTTTTCACCAAATTTGCAAAATTTCTAGCTATTGTTTCCTTAAAGTATTTTTCTGTTCCTCCCACAATCAGTGCACTCAATTTGTGATAGACTCAGTATGATTAGGAAATAAACTTCTGTTTCAGCAAAAACTGAGAAAGATCCTGGGGTTACTTGTCACAGCATAACTTCTAACCTGAATGATGTACTTCCTGACCTGCAGTACTTGGGGAGGATAAGGAACTATTTTTTTCCTCTACAGAGAAGGCTACCATCTGTTTGAACTTTGCCTGGGCCCGAGAGGATGGCCATTTCTAGCCATCCACAGAAAATGGGAACTTCTCCTTATCCTCCTAGGAGTCAGTCTACGTTTGTTGTATGATTTACTTCTAGAGGATGCATTAGTCAGCTCCTGTGCTAATTTATGTCATTCATCTTCAGTCTTCAGGGCTAAGGTGAGTTTCCTTACAATCTTACTGCTATCATATCTAAGGGTAGACTCTTTTTCCTCAAAAACTCTAGAGACTCAAAGAAACAGGAAGGGCAGCCAGTGTCTGACTTACCCCGTGTTAGGGTTTATTATGTCTGTGCAGTAATGATTTAAAATGTTCGGAATGCTTCTCTCCCTTTACAAAATTGATTTTTTCCAAAGACCCTTTGAAAATTGAATACTGTAGGTGCTGATTTTGAGAGTGAGCTGAAGGAGACCACCAGGGTAGTTTGGCTTTGGTATTACTTCTTCACACGAAGGGGAATGGTGCTAAGAAAACAATATGCTAGTTTTGTAATCTAATGCGGGGAGCCATCTGTAGAATAACCATATTCTGTTCTCTCCTCTAAATAATGGGGACAATCAGAAAACTCTTCTGGATAAGATTTTAGCACCAATGATTGATACTTATTTAACAAAAAAATCCTTATGTTCTATATGTAAATGTCTGGTAATTTATATAATTTGCATAAAACTGATGATATAAAATAAAGTATTTCATGTTTACAGTTCACATTCCTAATTATTAATAAGACCTTTGGAAATATATCCAAATACTGCCGTACCTAGGATTGGAACAAGGTACTCTCTGAGTGTTCACATTGTCACATAAGGGTTCTCCTCCGTGGTAGATACCCGTTCGAACATAGATCTAAAAAAAAAAAAAAGTATATACAAAATATACATTCATACAAATATATACATACTTAGAACCAAGTATCACACAACAAAATAATGTAAGTAATATGAACAAGACAACCAATAAAAATTTTTATTTAGATATAGCTTTCCTACTTTTCTTCACATACTTTATAAACTAATATTGACAAAGATTTCTCACCAGAAGTTGCTACTGCCTTCATCTATTAATAATGATAGGATATCAGGCCACTAAAAAATTAATGCAGGCCTACGAGCCCTTCAAACTAGGTATAATTCAGCTTTTAATATGTTTAGAAAGATAAACTGAGTTGGGTGTGGGGACACATGCCTTAATCTCAGCTCTTAGGAGGTTGAGGCAGGAGGACTGCCGCGAGTTTGAGGCCAGCCTAAACTACATAACAAGACTGTTTCAAAAAAACCAAAGTATAGTATGCATGGTGCACACACTTTAATCCAAGCATTTGGAAGGCTGAGGCAGGAGGATCGCTGTGAGTTCGAGGCCAGCCTGGGCTACAAATTGAGTTCAAGAGCAGCCTGAACTACACAGTGAGAACCTGTCTCAAAGCAAAACAAATCCCCAAAGTGGACCAAGAGATGGAAGGGGAAAAAAATGGAGGAAAGCGGATGAAAATAAGAATTAAGATGTGTTATGTACATGCACCACTTCCATGTGAGGAATGTAATCATTATGCACAGCAAACACGTACCAATAAAAATAACAATTATAAAAAATTACAACTGAAGAAACAGAGAAAGGCTGCAGAAAACATAGAGACAAGTTGGTATACTGTGTATGCTAGGTATGATGTAAAGCCCTTAACAGCTAGAACAGTGCCCAATTAAAGATATTACTATTTCTGTAATAAGACACATGAATATTTACATTAAGTGGAATTAATAGACTATCAAAAGACTCACTTTAGAAACACAAAAGAGTTATCAGACCTGAAGAGAAACTAGAGTACAAAAACTCACTTTAGATCAGACCAGGTTTTGTTGTCCAGTGAATTCTATAAAACTTTGTTTTAAAAACTTAATAATTATGGATATCAGAATTACAAAAGACTGAGAGCTCGGTAAAAGCTAAGGTAGATGGAAACAAGCAGAATTCATCACATATTTGTATATTCTAAGACTTGATTTTTTTCTCTTCATCCAAAAACATACTACAGGTCATCAGACTATTATATAGTTCAACAAAAAGGTTCATGTAAAATGATTTCTAAGAATATGCACCAACATTGGGCCTTACCTTATCAATGTCTCGAATATTTACATTTACATAAGTTGCACAAAGAATTTTTATTCTGAGCGCACTATTTATAACCCAAAGGGATTTTGTAGATGTTTCTCCATTCATATACGGGGTAGCTGTAGAGATGCGTCTAGAGTAGGACGGCATTGTGAAACAGTCCATTGGCAGCTGAGAGTAAAGGCTTTCTTTAGCCATCAGCATCAAATTGGGCATCCTTCCAAGCATTATGCAGCTTCTTATATACTACGAGAGATTGAGGAGGAAGGGAATAAGCCATTTCCTGTAAAGCTTTTCTTTTTAAAAGCAATATGTAAGAATATTATGAGAATGCCCATATTAATCTGTAAAGATGGTAAAGACAACAAGCACAGATATCATATTTCTGAGTAGTTTCTTATAACATTTAAAATAGTAAAATTTAGGAGTTAGGTTATAGTACAGATCAACCAAGTACTAGACATAAATTCTGTATGTCAAAAAAATACGCTTTGGACAGTACAGTTCTATTCTTAACTGCCCCCCGCAAAAAGGATACTCATTGTAACAGGAAAGCAGAGTTATTTAGTAAGCCTCTGTCATACTGCTGGCCCACTCATTCTTCTATCTAAACATTTCCAGAGAGATACTTGTATTTTTTAAAAAAATCAGACTCAGATTTATGGAAATATTCAAAAAGTATCATACTGAGCTGAACTCTGAAATGTCAGGATAGAGATTTTCAAATATAAATGCTACTTTATTCATATTTTAATAGCCTATACTCTATTCTATGAGCCCTACTGGACCATAAACAACCTGAAGGCTGGGACCTTGTTTTTTCCTGGCACTGTACTCAATACTTGCAAGAGTGGGTTCCCATAGGTATTGAATGAACAGAAAAAGATAATAGGGAAGTATTAACAGTACATTTTAACAGCAGATCATGGACTTTTTGAAATGTTTATTTTAAGCCCATCCCTATGCCACTGTTTGGAAGAGAATTAAATTCATGAAATACTTGTATTTTGATATATAATTACCAACATTTTCAGTATCTCACCTTACATAATTACAGTACAAAAAACTTGTAAATGTTATTTGTCTATGTTCATTATTTAATGTGCAAAAAATATGTCCTAAGAATACAGCTATCAGTCCTATGTGATTACTTTTAAAATTTGAAATTAAAATTCTTGAAACTTGTTACTCACCTTATACTGACTCAGGGGATATTTTTCTAGGAAGTATTCATCACATCCACATACTTTTAAAATATACTTGCCCTGATATTCTAAAACACAGAGTTTCAGTTGTTCAGAGGATAGCAACATACTTCGAGTTTTTTTCCTGATTGCTTCAGCAATTACTTGTTCTGGCACATAGTCATGGTTGATTTTCAAAGTATACTTCTGCTTGTCATTATTTGGAGAAACTATTACCCATATCACCACAATTATTTGTCCTGTAATAGGAAAACACAGTTATGCAATCATCATGTCTACATTTTTCAAGAGACAAATTTGAAGAAGTATACACTATCCATTATTTAATCACAATCAGAAATGATTTCTAATCAATCTAATTAAATACAGGTAAATATCCGGTAGAAACTGGAAAATTTCATATCTGATACAGTTGCCAGACCATGCTAAATTCTCCTGTCTTATGGCAAGCACATAAAACTGGGGTTAGTGGGTCACAAGTACCTGCAACCATGCTAATTTCCATTTTAAACTGTATAATATATTTCATGGCTCAAGGTGGTCTCAAAGGGTCAGCAGTGCCTAATGTAAAACACTATGGGAAATAAAGAATCACTGAAGGCTTAAAGATGCTCAATCAAAATGATGGAAAAGATGGGAACAAAAGTTTCGGAAGATGAGGAGGAAAGAGGAAATAGATTTTCCAATTTTCTGTTATTAAGATTAATTAAGTCAGGAGACTATACCTATAACTCCCAAAAATGTGAAAATGAGAAGATTAAAACTAGGTGTACTATGTTCACAGTTCAACCTCCTTATATGTGGGGAATTTTTCATAAAAACATGGAGAAAAGTGAAAAGGATATTCCCATTTAAAAATGTTTACTACAGTAGAATTTCAAAAGAACGTACATTATACTGCATTAAACTACTCAGAATATTCTGTATGTAATGAATATATCATAATACTGTCCTGGTAGAATTTTATATTGAATACCATGTGAGAGGTCAACCTATTCTAAAACTTCAAATTAGAAATATTTACCTAGTGTATCATTGATTTCCAAAACAACAATATAGTTACCCATTCTCATGTAATTCTAGAAATCAGTACATTAAATGTTCAGTATATTCATGACACATTATAATCAGACATATTTAATATTAAGAAAAACTTTTCTTTGTATGTATAAGAACATATAAAATTTTCCTAAAATTTTACTGAATGCTTCTTCTTATACTTGCTTTCATTTATAAACAGATAAGCAGCTCTGATTCTTAGTATCATTAAAAAGAGTGAATTTCTAACTCAAAGTTCTTCAGTTTTATTGGGATAAAAATCCAACAAGTCAGCACTATATATACACAATTCATTTAATTAGTATTTACTGTACACAAATTGTATACTCAGTAATCAACCAAATCTTGTCAGTAAATAAGATTTGTCTGCCTTCAAAAAGCGTATCATCTAGCTAAGAAAAAAAGACTGTGAAAAATACAAACAAAAATATAGGAACAATGGGTCACTACAGTAACAATTATAGCAGACTGACAACTTTCTTACCTTTATCTAATTTATTGTATATGTGCTTTGGCAGTTCTGGTGAAGATTCTACATTTGGAGGATAGACATACATTGCTCTACTATGAGGTGAATTGAGATCCCTAAGGTCCACAGCTTCTTTACAAACATTCAGAATATTTCTTCGGAAGTCCTGTACTTCTGGATCTTTAACCATATCAAATTCACAAACTGGCATGCCGATAACAAAACCTTAAGAACATTATATAAAGAATGAATTACTCTATTACATGCATGTATGGACATGTTTCTTATAAACAAGGAACTATAGATTTGGAAGATCACAATAGAGACAAAACTCTAATGAATTAATATAGTAAGGTCCAAAATATCCATATATGTGTGTGTGTGTGTGAATGTGTGTGTATATAAAATCAATATATTGTACTGCTATCCATATCATTTTTTTTTACAGAATAATAAGACAAAACATACATAACAAATCTAAATCTGCCTACGTTAGGTATTTCTTGAGGAAGAGCTTATAGAATATCAAGGCAATAAGTTTCAAACTCAATAGCCAAAGATACTTTGGACTTATGAAGATACTTTACTAAGAAAGCTATTTAATATTGCAAAGGTATTGGTTCAGGCAAAAATATTTCAATAATGAGACAACAGTTAAGCTTCATAGTTATTTGTTTTCTAGAATAGGATGAAAAAAAAATTAGTTAAAAATTTACATCTTACCAATTTCTCGGTTAAGGATCTTTTCTTCACGGTTGCCTACTGGTTCAATTACTTTTAAAAAGGGCTGGAAAAGCCGAAGGTCACAAAGACGTCTTGTTTCATCAAAAAATTCTTCCCTTTCTGCTTCTTGGGTAACACTTACGAAAATGTAAGAAGATTCATCTTGAAGAAGTTGATGGAGAGGGTATTTTCTTGCTTCCTTAAATAGCTCATGCTTTATAGTTATTAATGTAGCCTCACGGAGGCATTCCAAAGTCACGATCATTCCATTTGGGAGTAAACATTCCACTAGGATTCTGGGGGGCATCAAGTGGATGCCCCACAGTTCACCTGATGATGGTCGTGGAGGCATTGTTCTGATCCTTTTCAAGTTTTACACATAAAACTATTTTAAGTAATTAGATTTATGGCTGTTCCAAAGCAGTAACCTAAATGAAAGTAGAAAAATACCTTTTAAGAGTGAAAAAACTATAAAAGAATACATTTGTGGCAATGCTAAATGTAAACATGCTAAATGTAAAAGTTTATTTCCCATAGTTTGGATAGGATAATGATTAATCTTAAATACTTTAACTGAGACTATTGCCTTAAAGTATAGTAAAAATAACTGACTTTAGCACAGATTATGAACGCCATTTGTATTTAATTAAAATAAAGTCATTAAAAACATTTGAGTGCATTTTCCAAGATCTCATCAAAACAGAGCTGAGGTTATGAGAATGAAAAGCTGCAATTCAAACTCATGTTCCCATCACCCATCACCTTCATCATTCTCTAGTATTTTATGAACCAGCTGATTTGGTCCAGAAAGGATCTTAGGTCACAGGTCCATTACTCGGTTTAGAACAAAACCTACAGCAGTCAACTCCTTTTCCTTTCTTACTTCTTATCCTCAATCTGTAGTAATGAGAAATCACAAGGCCAGCCTACTTCCCTCTCTATATTAATTGTACAGAATAAGAAAAATGGACTTCGTTTTGGCCTATCTGTACACACACATAACATACTTTGATCATTTCCACTCTGTGCTCCCCGCCCTGCCCGTCTGCTTAACACACTGTCTTCCACTTTTGTGTTGCTATTTCCCCGTAGATTCCATATGAGTGCAAACGTGCAATATTTTAGACCATTCTGTACAATTTAGGTATATTAAAGTACAACTTAGGTATATTCACAATAATGCATTTCCTTGAAGCCTGGTCATAAACCTGCAGAGATGCATATACTTTATCAGTGAATCCAGTTCTAATACTTTTAATTGAAATGAAATGTTCTATACACAAACGGGACCCAATATACTTTGCAAGTACAATGCACCAACCATCTGTATTAAGAACTTAGAGACTTTTTAAAAAAATTAAGTGCTATTATGATTTGATGGTCTTTAATTTTTTAGACTTCAACAATCTTTGTTTTTTTAAGACACTATTAAAACCCAAATAACCAAATTCTATTTCTTGCTATTTATCCTTATATACATATTTTTTACTCAGTAAGTTAAAATGTGAGAGTACCACAAAAGGGCAGTGACAGATTCCAAAATATTGAAGTAAAAACCTAAGTTAAGCTAGAGAAATGAACCCCCCAAAAAGGCCTACATATACTACTGTACTTGAATACTCTACCAGGTATTGTCAATAATATAGCTATATTTATTTACCAAAAGAGTGTTGGTACTGTCTGAGACCAGGCTCGGAGCTGGGTATATAATGAAGAATAAGGGGTGGTCCTTGCCCTCACCAGGTAGGTTCAGAGTGTGAAGAATTGGTTAGGCTGTATGTGGGCAATTAAATGCCCAGTTACAAAGCAGGATAAATGCTATCATGGCAAAGGGCTGCATTCTATAAAAAAGTTCAGTGTGGCCATCTAAGTCAGTAGAGGCTGGGGCAGGAAGGCATCCCACAGAAGGTGACACATAAACCAAATCCTCCACTTTCAGCAGCAGTTGAACAAACAAAAGAAGTGAGGAGGGTGACATACTTAATCCAGAAACCTGCCCTTCCTGACTCTTATCTCACACCCATCTGTATCGAACCTATCAATAAACTAAGCCCTTACTTCGTCTATATTCCTTCATTAGCACTTTTGTTAGCCTGGCCAGCGTAGTACTGCCAAGGCCTAAGTGGTCTTGTGCCTTGGTTTGTCCCCTAGAATCCATCTTCCACCTCACAGCTACTGTGACCTAGAGAGCAGTGGAGCTGAATTTGCCCATATGTTTCTGTGGTATCAGTTCCCAGCTGCAGACAAGAGGTTATGATCCTTCAAAGATATTCACAAGCTTAAACATAACAAGATTTCTTTTACACTAAAAAGCCAAATGATAAATAGATTGAAGAGGAAAATAAAAGATGGACAACAGGAAACAGAGATAGGTCTTTTGCAAAAGGGAGGGGGACAAAGAGATGGGGGAGGATGTAAAATCCTCAAGATGTGTTACATACATGTACCGACTCCCCGTGATAAATATAATCTTTATGTATTGCAAACACATACTAATTAAAATTTCAAAAAATTAAAAGTTTATGTGAAAAAAGTGAGGAATAATAAAATATTTAGCTTTCTCACTTTTATAGACAGAAATTAACTGGAAGGCAATGAAATGTAAAAAACCTATTTTTTGATAGTCAAAAATATTCTTCAAACTTACAAAAGTGATCTACTGAAATTAAAATATAATTATATTTCCTGTACTTCAAAAAAATTCATTGACTAGTGAAAAGACCATACAGATGAATCTGTCTGTAAGAGAATTAGAGAAGTGACTTAAACTAAGCTTTCAAAAACATCAAAAAATTTGAAGAATGTAAGAGAGAATGCCAAATGACTACCTTTTAAATGATTATTTTCCCGGATAAAATAGTTCAAATAAAAACAAAACCAAAACCATAAGCCATGCCAAAACAGCACCTGTGTTTACAGTTTTCTTTGTTGAATGGTGATAAGAAGTTTATTTTATAGAACTATTTGGGCAACTATTTTATTTAATAAATAACCCAAGAGTCTCACATATTTGCTATGAGTAAGAGAGAAGTCCAGTATAGTAGACAAACTATTGATTTTATTCTTTATTCTAGTATAGGAAGTGACTAATGTAATGATTAAATATTTAAGAACACCCTTTTCATAAAGAGAATAAATGTGATCATAGCCATAAAACACTTGTAGATTCTGAAAGGTAGGTACTATACAAAAGAGGATACTCTCTAATGGTTATTTGGCTTCTCATGCCAGATCTTAGTCCATACAAAGCATTATTCCAGGGCTCACATAAGGAGGTGTACAAAAGGCAAGTGGAGGCAGCATTTTACTATTTTGTGGGCACCACGCACATAGGCATGCAATGATACTTTTCCGTGTAAGAACTATCATCTTACATGAGAAAAGCAAAGGTCAGAGAAGTGAAGTTATGTGCCACAAGAAAATATATTTTTAACCCAGGTCTAGATGATTTTAAAAAGTACACTATAGCCATGATGTTATTTGTTCTACAGTTTTGGTCACGCGTACATAGTGGCATAACTGCAGCGGTGTATAAGAAAGTAGCAGGCTCTGTAATTTCCCTAAATTCAAATTTCAGGTACCTTGGTTAACAACTGTGTTGCACTGGGCAGTTTAGTTTATCCACTGAACCTCATATTTTCCCTAATTGTTAGACTGGTATAATAAGCATCGACTTCACTGGGTCATTGCGAGGCAACACATGAAAAAGATTTAAGTCAAGAGATCAGCACACAACACTCAATAAATGTTAAACACTATTAACAAACCTGTTAGGTACTATTGACATTATCTTTCCCAGCCATTATGAGTTACCCAGCCCAGCATCAGGTAGACAGATGCGAAAAGGAGTTGGCGTCTTTTACTGAGGGAGGTATGCAAATACGGAGCTCCACAGAGCAGCGCCAGTTTCTAGTGCTGACGGGTGATAGCAGTACTAGTCACACAAAGCTCACACATAGGTCTGGAACAAGACGGAGGGGCACAAATGTTGTTTTTTTTTTGTAGGAGTGGGTACTGGGAATCAAACTCATGACCTCAAGACTGCCAGGCAGGCACTTACGCCGCTGAGCTATATCCCCAGCCGTGGGGCGCAAATGATGGTTCCTGAGATTTCTTTTTATTTTTTTATTTTTTTTAAAAAATAAAAGTACAAAAACATATTAACAAACAGACACCAATTAGCATAAAAAATAGTACAATCACAACTGATCTACAGACAAGGTGACATGGTCTCAACAGTGGTTATTGCTTTATCCATTGATATCTTCGAAGTGAGATTTCTAATTTATAAGGCACGGCTGGCCGAAGCTTGGTTGTGAGGAATCCCTTGTTACTGCCTTCTTCCTGTTTTGAAGTGCAGCCACTTATGTCAGCTTGTAGGCTAACTATGGTACTTTCCCTTTGCTGTTGAGAGACTATAGTTTACTGGGGAACAACTTCAACCACGTGATAACTGTTTTAAGACAATGAATTATGAAAAAGTCTAAAAAGGTGAGGGAAGGTTTCGGTGAGGCATTTCAGTACATCATTATGGAATAGAAGAGGAGGGTCTTCTTTTTTTTTGAGACAGGGTCCCACTATGCAGTTTAGGCTGGCCTCAAATTCACAGTGACCCTCCTGCTTCAGCCTCTCCAGTGCTGGGATTACAGGTGTTTATCAGCAGGCCTGGCTAGAAGGGATTTCACAGGGAGAGGAAGTGGCTTCATTGTAGGACAGCTAGACGAGATGGCCATAAGAGGGAATATGCACTACACTGGCATCAACCATAAAAGGTGCAGACTACTACCAGCCATACCAGCTTTTATTTTTAATTACCTGAGTCTAAAGTGCACGGGAACAGGTGGGGTATGTGACAAAGGGGGAGGGGAAGGGGTAAAAGTTAGGTAGAGGTACAACTATGCTGAAGCGTTTGGATTTGTTTCATGTTGTATGAGTAAAACACTGTCAACTAAAAAGGGACATTGTTCCATGATTTTTAAATTCTCTCAGATCTCTTTAAAAATTGTTTTTTGAATACAGGATATAATCACATGAACATTAAGATATAAAAATGACATCTCAGTTTAGAGAAAAATACATAGAAAATTTAGAGAAAAATACTTAGGATAAGTCTGATTTTATAATATTTAAAATAAAGGATCTTTCTTTAGACTAGAAAAATCAAATGTTCATTAAAATGATAAAATTATCAAATTTAAATGCACACTGTTCTATTTACCAAAGAATTTATGTAAAGCAACAGAGGGAAATAAATCACTATAAAATTAATTATAGAAATACTAATCTAGGCAATCGTAAGGTCTGGTGTCAAAGAACAAAAAATGTTCTTACTAAAAATAAAGCATTTTAGGAGTCAAGGAACTACTCTATTGATTCAGAATGCTAGGAAAATACTCACAGACTAACAAATCACAGCTATTTAGAACTCTTAACGGCTTTGCCTATCTTGATTTTCTATGTCTAAGCTGTTTCAATGAGGGCACTATTTTTTTTTCAAGAGAATATATAATTTACAATTTACTCATTTTGATGACTCACAATCCTCATTATAAACACCAATGACTGTGTTATTCTGTAATACACAGTATGGCAAAGTTCTTCATGCTTATGCCACACAGCTGGTGCTGGGAGTTGTTCTTTTGGTCCAAATACCATCAGGTTGGATATGGTACTTTTTAAAATGCTCCCTATTCCTTTTTGTAGCAGCCAATGGTTGTTTTTCAGCTGCGACCAACCCACCTTGTTACGCGGCACCCCCTTCCGTTACATTTCGTCAGCACTAACATGTGAGCATCATTTTAAGGACCAAACAATGACACAGTGAGCTCTACCATACGACCTGAATGTACAAAATGTGTGACAGACATCTTGATAACCAGAGATTTTTCCTTTTTTATTCCAGAGGTAAGATGACAGTAATTCTGGCAGTCCAAGAGGAGTGGATGTTACTAGTCAGCAGGAACAGAGACGCTTTTAAAGACAAAGGGGCAGAAATGATGAGTAGAAAATAGTCTTACACCTGTACTCTCCACTGTCACTAACTTTTACAGAGGAAGGGTTCTTAATTCATTTGGTAAACTGATTATTTTGAACATCTGATATGTATTCTTTTAGTCTAAGAAGACTTATCAATAATTTGTTAATTTTTTTTCTTTTTTTTTGAGACACTGTCTCATTACATAGTTTAGGCTGGCCGTGAACTCACTGTGTAACCCAGGCTGGCCTCAATCTCAAGCCTGGGATTACAGGCACATGCCACCATGCCTTGCTCAGCCTCTTTGTTTTTTAATCCCTAAACTGAAAGCCTTTCTTCATTTACATCAGTATTCTACTTCTGGATTTCACACACGGCAAAGGTGGTCAAACATGACTTAGAGGTCAAACGCAGCTCTCTGCTGCCTCTTCTAACCAGAGTTTCAGTGGAAAACACAAACATGCAGAGCCAATGAGCTGTGTTTACATACTGTCCGTGAGGCTTTTGTGTTACAACTACAGAACTGAGCAGATGCTATAGGAACCATATGGACTGAAAAGCATAAGCGACTATCTGGTCTCATACAGAAAAAAAGTTTGCTGACTCCTAAAGATACTGGAATTGTTTGGTATTAACTCGGGGATTTTCTAAGTGCATACTGAATAAGAAGTCACCCCACCCTGCCTCTGCAACTACAATCTTACATTTTCAATCTAAGTTCTCTTGAAGAAAAAAAACCATTACTTTTAAACCAGAAAAGTTGAATTAGAAAAGTATCTTAGAAGTCAATTAAAGAACTGGGCACTTTTAATGAGGTGGCTGCTCACCACCTGATGAGAGTTTGTGGAGTGCTTGGGACGTTATCCTTCACATCACTGCCCCTAAAACTGCCTCCCTCATCCCACAGTTGCTTTCTCTCTTGTCACATACTTGAAGCCAGTAGAATTTCCCTTAGGTATTTTCACTGCAACCCCTTCAACTACAGCTCAGGCAAGACAGTTCACCACCGCCTCCCTTGCCATCACAGATGGCTTTTTTCGCTAACATTCACCTCAAAGCTTAGTAACCAAAATCTAGGACAACATTTGAGCACAGAAAACTACTACCTAATTGTAGATTGAGTCTGTATAAGCAGTCTAAGACAGCAGACACCTTTTCTGACTTTAGAAGTATATTATGTTTAAAAACATACTTTAAAATACTAATATTGTATCTGCACCAGTAAGTCACTAAAAATGAGAAAATAAAGCTGGGTGTGGTGCTGCACACCTGTAATCTCAGCACTCGGGTGGTTCAAGCAGGAAGATCGTCGTTAGTTTGAGGCCAGCCTGGCCTACAAAGTGAGCTCAAGGCCAGCCTGAATGGGCATAGCCAGACCCTATCTCAAAAAGACAAAAAAAACAAAAACAAAAACAAAAAAACTCCCACCAAAACCCCAAAACAACACAAAAACTATTTTGAAGTGCATATCCTCAAGTTTAGAGAGAAAATCACTATCAGTTGACAGTCTAATAATCTTCAAAACCCATAATTTGCTAAAACAACCTAAATTTTAAAATATTTATGTTTCACAAATACAGAAGCTGCTTGTTTGATGAGTGACCAACAAACACTTTTACAAATACTTCTTTCTGGTTTTCTGAATATTTAGATAAATACTGACAAGATATATTCTATCTTAAGAGAGATCAATAGCAAAATACTAGTTTTACAGCTTAGTTATATCTCTTTATTTGCATACATATAGAAAACCAAAACACATTTTCCTAATTTTTAAATTATTAAATAAACCTTCAGTCTGATCTACAACAGAACAAGAATTTCCTTCTGTATTTGTTATTGAAACTTGTGACTAAAATTGCATTTCATGATTCAATTTTTTTTTTTTTTAAGAGAAGGACTCACTATGTTGTTCAGGCTGGCCTAGAACTCGTGGTGATTCTCCTGCCTTATCATCCTGGGTGCTGGGACTATGGGCATGCACCACTACACCCAGCAATGATTTCATTCTCTATTAGTTACTTTAAGCATTTCTGAAGTTCATTATTCCCTTTCCTAATTTTACCACAGCCTCTTCCAGATATTTCTATTGTAGTTTAAAACCCACTCCTTTTTGGTTAGTGGTGCTGGGAACTGAACCCAAGACCTTTGCATTTAACTATGTCCCTAGACCTTTTTATAATTTTTCTTTTTTAGGCAGGGTCTTGTTAAGGTCCTGTCAAGTTACTAAACTGCCCAGGCTAGCTTGAAATCTGCGATTCTCCTGACTCAGGGATCCACAGAGCTGGGTCACAGGCATAAACCACTACACCTGGTAACACCTTTATTATTATCTACCCCATGTTGGCCTTCCTTCTAGACTGCTAACTTTCCCAGGATAGGGTCTTTAGGGGCTGGGGCTTCAATCTTAGATAATTTTAAACAAATTTCACTGTGGCAATAAATGGGAAGCAAATGTCCTTTGGTACACATTTCTAAGTCCCAGTAGGGCCTCCAAAATTCTCTTTCTCTAGGAGTCACTGAGCTTGCTGGATAAGTCTAAGAGAACAGCTGTAATATACACGAGCCCGGGGAAGGATGTGTATTATCCATTTCTTTTAAAGTGCTGTCCTTCATTGATCTTTATAAGCAACTCATGAGAAAACAGACTTTACTCATGCTTTCAATGAGACAGTAAGTCTTTTATAACTTGGGTAGAAAATCAAGTTCTAAGTAGCATTTAGAAAATTCAAATTCCTTTAGTTAAGGGCTGCAATTAATTTTCAATGTTAAATTCATATTCATACTTCTATGGAAAGTGTTGTGAAAATATACTTCAGAGATTTATTGTATCATGAAACATAAAAGTTAATCTAAGGTCTGCAGATGAGTTTAGGGAGGGTCAATGCTAACAAATTTTTAAAAAATTAATAACAATTAAGACCTAGGTGAGAAATGTCTTCTACAGTGATGGCAACTTGACTCCCATTAAGTGTGAACAAGGTAGGGAAAAGTGCCCAGCATGATTAGCAGAATCAAATACAGTGAAGAGCCATTAATGAAATACAGATGAACAAATACTTGAGCCTAGATTATCAGGCAAATCATGTATCTGAACTTTTATATAGGTACATAAACCATAGGAAATCCCGAAACGTATAACAGCTTTCTCAATTTGGTCTTTAAAATGTTACTGTACAATACATGTTAACTGAAATTTCTTAAAATTTACGCTCAAAAAGAGACTAAGGGTAAATTTATTTATTTTTTTTATTAAAAAAAAATAAAAGTACAAAAACATACTAACAAACAGACACCAATTAGCATAAAAAATAGTACAGTCACAACTAATCTACAGACAAGGTGACATGGTCTCAACAGTGGTTATTGCTTTATCCATTGATATCTTCGAAGTGTAAATATACGAACCCATATACAGACATGCAAATTTAGTCAGACAATTAATCTTCTCAACAACAGAAAAAACACAAAAACCAAAAACCCAAAGACAAAAAACAAAACAGGCAAAAAAAAAAAAAAAAAAAAACCACCAATAGTTGCTGCTTTGCATATTGATATCTTCGAAGTGTGTGTTCAGGATAACATATACAGACATACAAGATTGATCAAATAACCCGTCATCGATTATTCCTTAGCATTAAGTGATATAATACAATAGTAGAACCATGTTAGCCCTCCTGCATATATGTATATGCATATATACATACATACATTTTTGTCTCTTTCTTTTCTCCTTTCCCTCGTCCCATCTGTTCTTTGTTTTTCAACAGATTTCCTTCATGACTCTTAGTTTATATTCCCACGCTCGGGTTCTTACACCAGTGATACAATACGTTGCCTGCACATGTATCGCTGATTTATTTCACTTAAGAGTATGGACTCCAGTTTTGACCACTTGCCTACAAAGTCCCCAAAACTGTCTTTCTTTATAGCTGAATAATATTCCATTATATAGAAATGCCACAATTTTGTAATCCAGTCTTCTGTGGATGGGCACTTGGGTTGCTTCCACATTTTAGCTATTACAAATTGTGCTGCTATAAACATGGGTGCACATATGTCAGAGTGATATGATGTTTTCAGATCTTCTGGGAAAATACCCAGAAGAGGAATAGCTGGTTTGAATGGAACCTCTAGACCTAGTTTGTGGAGAAATCTCCAAACGGCTCT
>PVLD010021993.1:0-11143 GCA_004027595.1 Dinomys branickii
ATATATGAATATACATATGTGCAGGAGGGCTAACATGGTTCTACTATTGTATTATATCACTTAATGCTAAGCAATAATCGAAGACAGGATATTAGATTAATAGTGTATATCTGTATGTGTTAGCCTGAACACACACTTCGAAGATATCAATATGTAAAGCAGCAACAAGCGGTGTTTTTTTCTGTTGTTGTTGTTGATGATGTTGTTGCTGTTGTTGATGTATGCCTGTTTTCTTTCTTGTCTTTGGATTTTTGGTTTTTGTGTTTTTTTTTTTTTCTGTTGTTGAGAGGATTAACTGTCTGACTAAATTTGCATGTCTGTATATGGGTCCATACATCTACAATTCGAAGATATCAATGGATAAAGCAACAACTTCTGTTGAGACCATATCACCTTGTCTATAGATTAGTTGTGATTGTACTATTTTCTATGATAATGGGTGTCTGTTTGTCAATATGTTTTTGTACTTTTATGTTTCTAAAATTTTAAAAAAAAAGAGCTATTATATTTTGATAGATATTTGTATTTTATTGAGGATCTTTGACAATGGAAACCTTCTTGTATATCTATTCTCCATTAGTACATGTCTCTAGATAAATATCTATTGCGGTTTTTTTGCAGTATTTAAAGGGGTCATTTCTATTTTTCTCATTTATTTAACCTAAAATATGAAATGTATTTTTAATTTTAGATGCTTAACTATTACATTTGTAAGATACCAATGTTCTCCCTCCTCTCATAAGTATACTTATCATTTCATTATTGATTTCTTTTTCATAAGATGGTTTATGTTTCATGTACTGTGACTTGTCTGTTTCTGCTTCTGTGCCTTCCCCTTGGGAAACAAGTTTAAAATTTACTGCCATGATCACTATCAGTGAGCCTTGCCCTATTTCTTTTAGAATTCTTAAAATTTTCTTTCATATGTTGTTTGATTTTTATTTAATTTTTGCATGATGATAAGACACAGGTTCACATTCTTTCTTGTATGCACTTGTTATTTGTATGTCATTCCATGAACAGCTGTTCCCTTTTTTATTTGTGCTCCATAATTTTTCTCTTTTCTTCTTTTTCCTTTTACATTTTTGGACCTTTTGTTCTTAATATAATTTCAGATATAAACCTAAAAGCATGCTTCCAGCTAGGTTATCAGTTGTTTTAAATGACATCAAAGTTGGCCTACTCACAGCTCAGCAAAAAATTAAAATATTTTAAAAATTTCCTTAGGGCAGGGAGAGATTATTGAACAGGAATTCGATTGGTGAACAGAGGCGTGGCCAATGTTTTTCATTAATAAAAAACCCCCAAGGATCTCAGTAGTCTCTTTGGAGACACCCCAAATGATTTGGTCATGGTCCAATGATAAAGTTTTCTAGAAAAAATTATAATAAATTTTCTCATTAAAGATGCTCTTGGTGGAAAACTAAATTAAGAAACAAAGACTTACTGTGTATGACAATTCATTATTGTTAATCTCATGGTGTCTTAAATGTATTCATGATTCCAGATGTACAGGTCTTTCAAGATATAAAAGAAAGATTTCTTCCTGTGATAAGTCTTTTCCTTCAGATTGAAACCTCTGCCTTTAACAAAAACAATCTTATGTGCTTCCCATTAAATGGCAATAAATTAGGTAAAATCTTCTTGTGTATTGGAGATGATTGGGTAAAAGCATTGTATTATGTCAAAATGAGAAATTAGGTATGTTACAAAATGTCATCATGATTGTCATGCTGCAGTATTATGTATGGTTTTGATATCTAAATTTCTGACTAAAATATGAAACTGTTATCTGTTAACTTTCTATAGGGTTTTAAAAATTAGAATACCCTTGGTCGATACAAAATAAGAGTTCCATTTTATCTTCCAAAGTGTTTTATAGTGAGATAAGATAGTAATATTGCTTACTGCCTCAATTACAATGCAATAATTAAGCTTCTATTCTGGACATTTAACAACTAAGGTTTGGAGCCCAAAAGTTAGAAAGACAGATTAGCTAAGAAGATGGCCAATATTTTGACTCTAGCCCTCCAATGTCAATTAGGACACAGGATATAAGAGAATTTCTGATGCAATCTCCTATAACTCTGTTGAGTCCATGATTTTCCGATCAAGGAGGATATGGGACCACAGATGAAAGTAATTCAAAGATGTATAGTGTGCCTAAGGAGAATCACCAGGAGAAAAAAAAATCTCTCAACCTTTGACAGAAAGCAACCTGGTCAAACAATGGCTGTGATTCATCCAGATGGCTGACACTGACAGAAGAACAAAGAGGTGCTGTTCTTGGTGCCAATGTAATTCCTGCAGAGACTTAACAGAACATCATCGCTTGCAAAAATTCATTTAAATGCATCTCACATTAACTAGCTCTTGAGCATGCAGCAGAAATATATAACTACAAAATGTGGGAAACAGTGCCATAGTAATATGCTAGCTATAAAAGGGTTCACTTCACTAACAACTTCTGAATATTGCTAGATGTACTAGTAACTCACTACTGTTATGGATTATTGGAGTGCATAGTGTTACACTGCTGTATACAGGTACCAAAAATCTTTGGACTGGAAACCTTTAGCCTAAGTGAGTAAGTTCATCAAGAATGAAAAGGTGTTCTACAGAGTGATCTAAACACAGCTTCTCCAACTGTAACTGAACACTCTTCATATGCACAGTAAGACAACAAAGAAGGAGATGTAGGGAATTGTTGAAACTGGAGATTGGCTATATGTATGGGAGCAGGACAGAGCAGAGTGCCTGAAGCAGCCAAGCTATCTCAGTCTTGAGAAGGATGTCCTGCCTGCACAATTTCAGTCATTAGCTGCTGAGCAACCTTGTGTCTTGTGGTACTAACTTTGCAAAAGTATAACTAAACACCCCTACTGTTGTTGTTCAGTTCTTCTCCTAGCAGGAGAGAGCGGGTCTCCACTTGACCTCAGCTCTCACATCTTGTCTTTATTTTCCAAAGCCCCTAACCATTTCTCCCAGGGCCACTGAGACACCAAAGAGTTGCAACAGCTTCAGATTAAGCTCTGGCCCAAGCCTGAGGCTGCACAAGTCAAAGTTCACAAGTGTAGCCCAGAGAACTATTAGTCACATTTCACCCTACCTTGTTGCACTTCACTGGAGAGGTGATGGTGTGAGGCACAAAGCCAGTAAGTTCCCTTTTGTCCTTATCTAACACACATTTTCAGTTAAGTCAGCATTCATAAACATAAAAGCAAAAAGACAAAACAGTAGCCCATAGTCACCATGAATTAGAACCACCATGGAAACAATTCTGAGGTCTGACAATTATTTCCTAGACAGTTTCTGCTCTAACACATGCTCTGCAACTGGAATGAGACATTTTACAGAAGAGTAATAATAATGCTCAGAAAGTTTGTATGGACCAATACTCTGCCCTATTTTTCTCTGTGCCCAGAAATAGAATCCTCTGATCCTAAAATAAAAATACCTAAACAAAATTTTTCCCCCAAAGGACCTAAGTGACCCACAGATATGTGAAAGTTGTCTAAACAAGAGCTGTTATCACTGAAGTTAATATCAATGAATGGCCATTATCAAAGATAATTTCTCTGACAAGTTCTTGGGTCCCATTGACATGGAGATCAACCGCAACTATTCACCATCACCAAGACAGGAATCAACCAAACAGTTCATCAAGAGGTGGGTGGAAAAGGAAGCTGTGGTGCACAGGTAAAACAGCAAGACCCAGGTGGACCCCATTTATATAGTGAAGGTCTCCTGTGATGTTGTCCTTCCATATGAGAAATTAACACACATTTTTCAATGACAAATTACTTGGGTTTATCTGCATTCACGTTTTAAACTACGCAAAAAGAAGTCTACAGAATGGGAACACAATAACAGGACTTTCTGTGTGTTCATCACCGCCACACCCACCGGTCTGAATATCAACCATCCTTTCTGTGATCCTCCCTTTGCTTTCTTGAGGTAACTGTAATGTGTCGCTATATTTCATTTCAAATATGTGTAAGAAAAGTCACCTTCCACCTTTACTTTGTACTCTCAGCATCTATTAGAAGGGAAAATCCAAGAACTACACCACATTTCCTAAGCATGAAACCCACCACATCACAGTCCCTGGTTATTAGCTCCTTCATTACTGACATCCTCTAAGTCATTTCACTCAACTTTTAACCATCTGCTTCATGTCCCCATGTTGGTTAATTCTTTGGTTCTTGCCACTAGCCCTGTAATGTGACCCAGCACTTGGGCAATTCCTTTCAATAGTAAGATCAACAAAAGAAAAATGTACTTTCCAAACCCTGGGGACCTTCAAGGTAATTAGGAGAACCTACAATGACTTCCCAACCACTTAATCACATGTATACCAGCTCTATTTTATTTTCTCTGTCAAAACTTATACCATTATTTCCAGAAATCCATCAGTGTCCTTAAATTCCAGACAAACCAATCTGCATCACAGAAAGGTTCAGAACAAGGGACCACATGGAAAATAACAGACTCATCCAGATCAGCTAGAGATGGAAAAACATGAAGATCAACCCACAGCAGGATAATCTGAGAACTAATGAATGGGACCCGGAGCTTCCGTCTGCCCATGATGCGTCTGTCTATTCTATAACGCATCCATAGAGAGGTCAGTTGCAGGAAATCATGAAGGTCCTTTGGGAATTGTACTGGAGAACATTTCCCGGAATCTCAGATTAAATCACACCACACATTCATCCTCACACTTTAAGGTAATTTCTGGATTTATAAAGTTAATCTGAAAGATAATACAACAATTTTGGCTCCTCCTCTTTCTGATGGCAGCTCCCAGACATGAGTGTCCCAGGGCTCAGTCAGAAATGAGTGAGAATTGTGCATTTGAGTACAGAAGTCACTGAAATCTCTGTCCCCACTGTCCTTTCCTAGGTGCAGGTGCAAGAGATGGGACTTGGCCTGTCCCTCAGCTATGCATTTTCTGGTTACTGCATCAATAGTGATTATTCTAGAAGCTGAATCCACAAGCCTCCAGGGAAGGGGGGCTGAATGGATGGTACAGGTACTTTTAGTGAAGGCACAGCTGATAATTCATGCCTGACAGTCAAACCTGCATCTCATGAAAGGCATCCCAACTAAGACTCCCTGCAGCTGGGCTCAGTAACCATGGAGGACACATCTGTGCATTACCATGCAAGAGACACTGAGAGGAGACATCAGTGTAAGCCCAAACACTAAACTCTCTACTGGGGTGCTCAGAAGTAGCACAGTGTGCTCAGGACCAGCAGAAAGTGTTCAGGACAAAAGAAAGTATTTGTAAGATCAGTAGGGAAAGCTCTGCACCAACAGAGGGGGCACCTAGTGCCATGGCCCACACAGCTCTCTATGGTACTGGGAAAAAACAGAGAAGCGGTATAGAAGAATAGATAAGAGATGAAAGCTGAGGTCAGGTGGAGCCTTCTTTCTGGATGGGAGAAGAGTAGAGGTATTTATTTATACTTTTGACAAAGTTAGTATAATGAGACACAGGGTTGCCTAGTGACTAATGACTGGAATTGTCTCAGTCAAGATGTTTTACCAGCTGGAGTCTCTCCATACAACTGAGGATCCTCAGAAACCAACAAGGAGCCCAGGAGCAGGTGCAGAGAAGGAAGGTGGGAAGGAGGGTCTGCCCATCATTATCTGGGCTTTTCTCTATCTCTCAGCACTGTAAATATTGGGGAAGCCCGGAAATATGTCTAGCACAGGTCACTTGAAAGGAGCTGTGCTCCAAAATGTGAATGTTTTGGTTGACATTTAGTTAGAATACATATATATTTACTTATATATTTATGCCAGGGATATAGCTCAGTGGCACGGTGCCTGCCTGGCATGCATGAGGTCCTGAGTTTGATTCCTGGTACAAAGAAAGAGAACATACTTATATATTTATTTCTTCACCTCCTTCATATTCATTTCCGTGTGCAGATCATCCCAACTTCCATGCATTAGAAAGCATACTGACTTTTAAAACTTATATGTTATAGGATATCCATTATCATGATCATCACCATAATCAAAACTTAATCAGGTAATTTTGTCACCATGAGTGGTAATTGTCTCATGGAGGCATAAATGTTTCAAGTAAGGAAAAGGTGGAATAGAGGAAGGTGCAGAAAGGAGAATTTAGACAAAACTATAGCAATCAGGTAATATCACAGTCAAGCATGGGCTTGAAGAACACTATTGTCTACATGTGTAGGGAACCATTAGCATGCTGAAAATCCATGTACTGTCCTGTCGTTAGAGGAAGAGGGCGGAAAGCATCACTGAGCACACTAACTCACTCTTGCAGTTGCTCTCAGGCAGGTAGGTACTGTGAGAAGGACACAGGCACGAACACATGAGCCGTCCTTATCACATGGGAGCTCATATCTCATAGGTCTATTGTGCTTTTTCCTTCGGGGGCACATCTAAAAATCTTAGGAAATGACCAAACCGATTTACATTCCTAAGAAATTTCAAGAAAAACTAATAAGGTTGAGGGTTCATTACAAATCATGCACATGGTAAGAAATTATATATTCCTTACAAGGAATATTACAAAACACCACCCAGAACACTCTGCTGTGCTCTTGACCCATCTCTAGCTGAGGCTCCCACAAAGTAGCTGCCTATATAGCTGGAACCATGCAAATAGCGCCTCCCTCTGCTGATGAAAACCTGCCCAGCTCTGACCCTGCAGCCCAGGTTCCCATTTGTGATCAGGACTGAGCACAGTGGGCTCACCATGGAGCTTGGACTGCTCTGGGTTTTCATTGCTGCTGTTTTAAAAGGTAATCTATGGTAAAAAAAAAAAAAAAAAGAGTGACATAGTGAGGGTGTGAGTGGACATGAGTGGGATAAACAGTGGGCATGTGTGACCATTTCTTGAGCAGGATGTCTCTGTGTTGCAGGTGTCCAGTGTGAAGTGCAGCTGGTGGAGTCTGGCGGAGGCTTGGTGCAGCCTGGGGGGGGGTCCCTGAAACTCTCCTGTGTAGCCTCTGGATTCACCTTCAGTGACGAGTGGATGCACTGGGTCTGCCAGGCTCCAGGGAAGGGTCTTGATTGGGTTGGAAGAATTGAGAATAGTGATACCATAAACTACGCAGACTCTGTGAAGGGCCGATTCATCATCTCCAGAGACAACGCCACGAACACGCTGTATCTGCAAATGACCCAACTGAAAACTGAGGACACGGCCGTGTATTACTGTGCAAGGCACAGTGAGCAGATGGCAGGATGAACCTAGACACAAACCTCCCTGCAAAGCCGCTCAGGGCCAGCAAGGGGCGCTGGGGTTGCAGAAGAAGCAAGAGTACATTTAGAGGTGAAAGTTGTTTTCGTTTTAGAATCTGAGACTTCTGTTTAGTATAATACTTTGTCCCAAGCACAACTTCATATGTCTGTCCTTACCTCTGATATGTCTCTAGACATGCTTGTTTAAATAGAAAATCACATTATCAAATGTGCAAAACTCAGTTCACCACTTGTGCTAAAAATGACTTTGCTGTGGCCCTCACAATCAGATCCTAGTGAGGCTCAGGGAACTTGGTGAAAGTCTGATAGGATTTGGAATCCACAACAGTAGCAGTCAGCCTGAACTCACACACAAAGTTTACTTCAAGGGTGTCAGGATCCAGAACCCATGCTAAGTACTCCCAAGGGATACTCAGTCACTTGAAAGGGTGCTTAGCACCACAGTAGAGCACCCTGCATGATCAGATGTACAGGAACCAGACTTCCCAAGGACCCAAACCAGGAGCAGGCGCGCGGAGCCTCTGGAAGGTATGACCGGCGCTGTCCTTGGTGTTCAGTCCCTGTTGAGTCATTTCTCTCCATTTGAACGGAACAGTAATGGGCTCTGCCTCTTTCTCTTTATGTCTTTTCACGAAAGCTCACACTTACATGTAACATCAATCTTATCACTGAATCTGCTGAATTTTTAACAGATTTTCTTTAAAATATCAAGTATCAATAATCTTGTCAATTAAAAGTAAATTTTCCATTACTAATCACTACATTCAATCATCAAAACAATGCTATTATGTTACTTTTCTCAGTAGCCAAAGAGTGCTGCATTCCTTTGGCTCTTACCTTTTTATTCTTGTCCTTCCCAGTGTCTCTGCTCCTCAAAGGAGAGAAGTCAAATCTATTTCCGTTTTTTAAGTATAAAAGAAAAAGAACAACAACCAAATAAAAGAGTAAAGCATTAACAAAGAGACACAAAATAGCACAAAAACAGTACAATCAAAATTGAATTACAGACAAAGTGACAGGGAATTAACAATGGTTGTTGTATTACACATTGATAACTTCAAAGTGTATGCTCAGTAAAACACATATAGATATACAATCTTGATCAAACAACCAATCATCAACTATTCACTACCGTAAAGTGACATAAGACAATAGTGGAACCATGTTAACCATCCTACACTTACATACATACGTACATGCATACATATTTGTCCCTTTCTTCCTTTTCTCCTTTCCCTCATCCCAACTATTCTTTACTTTTGAGCAGATTCCCTTCACACCTCCTGATTTATATTCCCACTTTCAGATTCTTACACTAGTGATACAATACGTTGCTTGCATATGTACCTCTGATTTATTTCACTTATGAGTATGGTGTCTAATTGTGACCATTTGCCCACAAAAGACCCAAATCTGTCCCTCTTTATAGATGAGTAACATTCCATTATATTAAAAAGCCACAATTTTTTATCCAGTCCTCTGTGGATGGACGTTTGGCTTGCTTCCACAATTTAATTATTACAAATTGCACTGCTATAAACATGGGTGCACATATATCATGATGATATGATGTTTTCAGATTTTCTGGGAAAATACCCAGAAGGGGAATAGCTGGTCTGAATGGAACCTCGAGACCTAGTTTGCTGAGGAATCTCCAAACTGCTCTCTACAGTGGTTTCACCAGTCTGCATTCCCACCAGCAGTGCAGAAGAGTTCCTATTTCTCCACAGGCTCGCCAGCAGTTGTTATTGGATGATTTCTTATACTGGCCAATCTTACTGGGGTGAGATGAAATGTCAATATTGTTTTTATTTGCATTTCTTGAATGATGAAAGATATAGAACAATTTCTCATGAATTTATTTGCTATTTGTATTTCTTTATGTGAGAAGTGTATATTCATCTCAGATGCCCATTTCTGGATTGATTGGGTCTTTGAATTTGGACAGGTACATGTTTTTTAATTCTTTGTATGTTCCAGAAAGAAGACCTTTGTCTGAGGGACAGCCAGCTAGAATTTTTTCCCAATTTGTGGATTTTCTTTTTACTTTGCTGGTGATTTCTTTAGATGTGCAAAAACTTTTCAGTAAGATGAGGTCCCAGTTACTGATTCTTTGAAGTGTTTTGCTTGCAGTTTGATATTTGTTCATGAACTTTCTGCCTACTCCTACGTCTTCAAGATTTTTACCTACTTTCTCTTCCAATAGCTTTAGAGTTTCTGTTTTAATACTGTGATCCATTTTGACTTGAGTTTGGTGCATGGCAATAGACGTGGGTCTATTTTCACTCTTTGGCAAGAGGCAAGCCAATTTTTCCAGCACCATTTATTAAAGAGGCTGTCTTTTTTCCTTTGAGCTTGTTTGGCCCCTTTGTCCAATAGTAGGTGGCTGCGTGTGGTTTTGGTTGTGGCTGCATCTTCCAGTCTGTTCCACTGATCCTCAGGTCTGTTTTTTCGCCAGTACCAGGTTGATTTTGTTACAGTAGCTTTGTAGTATAATTTCAGGTCAGAGATTGTGATTCCACCTGAATTGTCTTTATGCCCAGGATTGCATTTGCTATTCTGGGTCTCTTCTGGTTCCAGATGAATTTAAGGCATGTTTTCTCTAAATCTGTGATGTATGCTGATGGTAGTTTAATGGGAATTGCATTGAATCTGTACAACAATTTTGGTAGTATGGCCATTTTCACAGTGTTGGTCCTTCGTAACAATGAGCAGGGGATGTTTTTCCATTTATTGAAATCCTCACCGATTTCCTTTTCTAGAGTACTGTAGTTTTCACTGAATAAATCTTTTACATCCTTTGTTAGATTGATTCCTAAATATTTCAGTTTCTTGGATGCTATTGTAAAGGGTATGGTTTCCTTAATTTCTCTCTCAGTCTGTTTGTTGTGTGTGTATAGGAATGCTATTGATTTTTGGGTGTTGACTTTGTATCCAGCTATTCTGCTGAATTTGTCAATTAATTCAAGGAGTGTTCTTGTGGAGTTTTGGGGATCTTCCATGTAAAGTATCATGTCTTCTTCAAACAATGATAGTTTTATTTCTTCCTTTCCTACGCTTATTCCTTTTAATTCTCTCTCTTGTCTAATTTCTCTGGCTAATGCTTCCAGAACTATGTTGAATAGGAGTGATGAGAGTGGACATCCTTGTCTTGCTCCTGACTTTAAAGTGAAAGCTTTCCGTTTTTGTCCATTTAGTATGATGTTGGCTGTTGGTTTGTCATAGATGGCTTTGATCAGATTGAGGTAAAGGCCATCTATTCCTATTTTTTCTAGTGTTTTTAACATGAATGCATGTTGGACTTTTTAAAAGCTTTTTCCACTTCTATTGAGATGATCATGTGGTTTTTGTTATTGGCTCTATTGATACGATGTATGACATTAATTTATTTATGAATATTGAACCATCCCTACATTCCTGGAATGAATCCAACCTGGTCATGATGTATACTTTTCCTTATGATTCGCTGCATTCTATCTGGTAGTATTTTATTAAGTATCTTTGCACCTATGTTCGTTAGGGAGTTTGGTCTATAGTTCTCTTTCTTGGTTCAGACTTTCTCTGGTTTTGGTATCAGTATAATAGTTGCCTCCAGAAATGAGTTAGGGAGAATTGCTTCCTTTACAATTTCCTTGAAGAGTTTGAGGAGTATTGCCATTAAATCTTTGAATGTTTTATAGAATTCTGCTGAGAATCCATCAGGGCCCGGGCTTTGCTTTGTAAGTAAGTTTTTAACGACATTTTCAATCTCATGAATTGATATTGGGTTGTGCAGGATTTTTGTATCTTCCTGATTCAATTTTGGTAATTTGTACATTTCTAGGAAATTGTCCATTTCTTCTGAGTTTTCTTTCCTATGGGAGAAAAAATTTTCAAAGTAGGTATTAATGAT
>PVLD010021993.1:11243-30351 GCA_004027595.1 Dinomys branickii
TTTTTTTTTTTTTTTTTTTTTTTTTTTTTTTTTTTTTTTTTTTTTTTTTTTTTTTTTTTTTTTTTTTTTTTTTTTTTTTTTTTTTTTTTTTTTTTTTTTTTTTTTTTTTTTTTTTTTTTTTTTTTTGCTAAGGTTGGCTAGGTTTTGATCAATTTTATTTATTCTTTTGAAGAATCAACTCTTTGAGTCACTTATTTTTTGTAGTGTTTTCCTCATCTCAGTTGCATTAATTTCTGCCCTGACTTTTAAAATCTCCTCCTTTCTTTGGGTTTTTGGTTTGGCTCATTCCTCTTTTTCTAAAAGTTTGAAGTGTAGCATTAAGCTATTTATTTTTTCTTTTTTTGTTTTCTTTATATATGAGTTCATCGCTATAAATTTTCCTCTGATGGCTGCTTTCATTGCATTCCACAGATTCCTGTAGGTTTTCTTTGCATTTTTGTTTGTTTGTAGTTATTTTTAAAATTTCTTCTTTAATTTCTTGTGTGACCCATTGGTTATTCAGGAGGTTGTTGTCTAATTTCCAAGTGTTTGTGGGGCTTTTGGAGTTACCTTTCTCATTAATTTCCAATTTCTTTGCACTGTAGTCAGATAATATGCATGGGATAATTTCAAATCTTTTGCATTTAGGTAGGTATGCTCTGTGGGCTAAAATGTGGTCTATTTTAGAGAAAGACTCATGTGCAGCTGAGAAAAATGTGTATTCTGATGTTGTGGGGTGGAAAACTCTGTATACTTCTACTAAGTCCATTTGTTCACGCCTTTGGTTCAGGTCTGTTATTTTTTTGCTGAGTTTTTGTCCAGTTCACCTGTCTCTTTGTATCAGGGGTGATTAAGTCCCCTATTACAATAGTATGATTAATTATTTGATTTTTATGTCTGTTAAGATTTGACTTCTGAAGTTTGGTGCTCCAGTATTTGGTGCATAAATGCTTAGGATTATTATCTCTTCCTCTTGCAGCTTTCCCCTAACTAGTATGTAGTGGCCTTCTTTATCTCTTTTGCTTGTTTTCGGTTTACATTGTCTACAAATATAATAGCTACCTCTGCTTTTTTCTGGGAACCTGTTGCATGGAGAATTGTTTTCCATCCTTTAACTTTCAATCTGTGGATTTCCTTTTTATTAAAATATGTTTCTTGTATACTGCATATCGTCAGTTTTTGTTTCTTAATCCACTCTTCCAATCTGTTTCTTTTGACTGGTGAATTGAGGCCATTTACATTAATGGTGATAACATTTATATGTTGGCATATTCTTGTCATGCTATGTACTTGGTGTTGCTTTCCTACTTTTGCTATCTTTTTACTTGCTTGCTCTGTTTGAGGGTTCATTTCTATTGTTCTTGAGATTGTGGTCACTTTTTGTTCTGTTTAGAATATCTTTCAGTACTTTTTGTAATGTTGATTTGGTACTCATGAAGTTCTCAGTTGTTCTTTGTCATGGAAATATTTTATTTCTCCTTTGAATGTGAAGGATAGTTTTGCAGGGTACATCAGGCTTGTTTGGAAGCTGTTTTGTCTCAAAATCTGTAATACATCACTCCAAGCTCTTCTTGATTTCATGGTTTCTGTTGAGAAGTCTGCTGTGATTCTGAAGGGCTTTCCTTTATAGGTGAACTGTTTCTTTTCTCTAGCAGCTTTTAATATTGTGTTCTTTTGCTGGATGTCTGGGATCTTGAGAATTATATGTCTGGGTGTGGTTTTATTTGTGTTATGGCTCGTTGGTGTTCTATATGCCTCAATTAGCTGCACTTCAGTATCTATTACCATGCTTGGGAGATTTTCTGCTATTATTTCTGCAAATATTCTTTTTAAATCATTTGTGTTGCCTCCTTCTGTTTCATTGACTCCTATTACTCAAGATATTATTTATCTTTGCCTCATCTTACAGCTGTTGGATAGATTTTTCCTGGATCCTTGATGACTTTAAGAGATCCCTACTTTCATGGTGGTTAGCTGCCATGCTGTCTTCAAGATCTGAAATTCTATCTTCGGCTTCATTGAAGTGGTTTTGCAAGCTCTCAGTGGAAATTTTCATTTCCTGGCAATCTCTTTGCATTTCTTTCACGAGTTCTAATTCATTCCTAAATTGCTAATGTAACGTTTCCATTTGTTTCTTCTGTATATGTGCGGAGCATTTCTTCTGTTATTATTTTCCCTTCATTTTTTTGCCTGAGAGATTATTTCTGCTTTAATCTCTTCTATGGCCTGATGGAGTTGTTTCTTTACTTCAAATGTGATCATTTCAGAAACTGCAGGTATGTGTGTCTTACTAGTTCTCCTATATCATTGTTTCCAGGACACGTTCTGGTGGGGCTGAGTTCTGAGACCGCATTTTGCTCCTCTGTCTTGTCATTTTGGATGTCATATGAAAAGTATTGAGCTACAAATTACCGAGTCAACTCACCTGGCAAAAGTCCACTGCAAAAGCTGCTCCAATAGCTCCCTTTCTGCAGGAAAATGTCCCTTAAGCTTTCTGCCAAGAGTTGCACTCAGAAGGCCACTCAGATGCTACTTTGTGTACCCAGCTACTCCCTGACCCAAAGTTCCGGTGTGGAGCACGTGTGCCTGCCTCACCTGCCCAGCATTCCTCACGTGCAGGATGCTGAGGTGATGCTGTGTGTACCGAGCTCCTCCCTTACCCATTTCTATGTTATGGGGGTGCCATTCCGAAAAGTTTAACGTGTGGGTGTTCATAGCTAAGTTTATCTGCTGAGCAATATAATTTCAAGGTTAATAATTTTGTGTCAATTTGTATGGCTGGCATAAAATTATAGAAGTAACATGTATGAATAAGATTAAGGAAAATACCAGAATCCTCAGACTTGGTCCTTCAGTACTGCAGTGTCAAAACATATGCCCTCAAACACACACACACACACACACACACACACACACACACACACACACCCATCAATCCCAGTTTTTCAAAGGTGGAAGTGATAACCTCTAAAGCAGGCCATATGTGGCCGTGGACAGTGGGGTGAAGATCACGGTACTAGCGGAGGAGATCATGGTCATTTACAGTGACCCAGGACCACCCAGATGTTCAGAGTCACCATGAACTGTGGGAGTGAGAGCGCAGCTCTATCTCTTCCTGGCCTCGCTCCACTCAAACAGCTGTGTGGGACAAGTCTGAGATCTGTCTGCTGTGAGGTGAGTGAAACTTTGAAAATGACAGGACAAATGTGAAATGGAAAGGTGTAGCTTGGACAACTATCTGTGTTTGTAGCCCAATGTGGCAGGATTCCTAAAAAAAAACAAAGAGTATTGAAATCCTTGATTCCCATGTATCTACTTTTGTTGAAGCAGAGCATTTTCTAACAGCAAAATCTTCTGTCTTATCTGTGTGTCAGCTTTCGTTGCTCTTATTAAATTCTACCTTAGTACTGAGGTACCTTTGTAAGTTTGCATACAATTAAAGCAGTTGAAAACTATTTATATTGAAAAGTTACTTTTGTGTGCGGTTTTGTTTGAAGCAATGGGGACTGAACCCAGAGTTTTTCTCCTGAGCTACAGCACCTGTCCGTTTTTAATGTTTGTATTTTTTAAAACTGGGAAGCAGTCTCAAAAATTGCTCATTTCCACAGGGAGAGCTCATGTTTTAATTCTCGCATATCAGCCTCTCACTGCTCTGGGTTTACAGTCATGAGCCACCATGCCTCATGAAAACTTGATTTTTGTATCAAACATTGTACTCATCTAACATAGGAGAAAATGCAGTTTGAAATGTTGCATCTTATACTCGCTTCTGTCCCTTCTACTTCTACCAATTAGAGCTCTATATATTAAAAGGAGGTAAAATTAGTCCTATTTATTTGATATATATGAAATTTCTAAAAGTGGTGCTATATTTCTATAATTTATTGTGGGTCACTATTTATTTTTAATGTAACTATATAGATATTAATAAAGAAAATACTAAAATCCCTCTTTTGCTATGAAAAAATACACAAAATTTCTTTGCAACATATTTAGGGGATAACCTTAGTTAATACACATTGTACCATAATCATAAAAGAAAGGCACACATGTTACTCAGAGTACCATTCCTAGAAAAAAGCACTCTCTCTTACAAAAGGAAACAAACAGATAATGGCACAAAACTTTCTTTTTGATAAACGAAGACAAAGCAGCTGTACAAAGGAAAGAATTAGCACATGCACTGAAAAACTTTTGAGACAACAGAATAGAACAATGGGAGAATTAGTTGAACTTCCGTCTACTTCCTTTCTCTTTTCTATCTTCTCTTTTGCTCTTTATAAAACCTATAAATACAGAGAAAATTATTTGCCTCACATTCTGATCTTCAACAATCTGGAAAAAATAGTCATTTTTATGGGTTCATAAAATAAGGGAAATTGCATACGGAATAAACACAAAGAAGCCTGGAGAGAGAAAAAACCAGCCCTTGTTCCTCACACAGAAGGAGTTCAAGGAATACAATGGACGGAACTTTGATGGAGATGTGATGCATGGACGGAGGACTGCAGAGGACTAAGTTGACAGTGAGGGCTCCTTGGGGCAAACACCACACGTGTTACAAGCAGAACAACCCACAATCTTAAATTGAGAGCTCCTGAGAGCAAACACAACACATGTTCCCTTCAGAGCCCTCCAGAATCTTGATGTGAGGAACTGAATAGATCCCTGAGGGCTCTGAAAGGGGGAGGGGATGATGGACCCCCAAGAAATGACTCAGAGCATTGTCTAGTAGACACTCAGAGAAGGACTTTTACATACCATTATACTTCTTGAAGAAAAAGAATTTTCCTAGCTATGGAGCAACCACCCATCATTATTTTGTGCCTTTTAGGATTCAAAATACTGCATAGAGAAAATAAATATTTAAAAATCCATCATGACCCAGAAATGAACATGCATCAGGAGAAAATCTGACAACCCATCCCATGGTCCTGCTCATGATGGTCAGGAGGACGGGAACAAGAGAGAATACACCACAAGAACACAGAGTCCCTTATGGTCAGGTACAGTAATGTGATGAGAGGGGATTAGAACGGAAGAAGCTGCAGGACCAATGACCATTTGAGAGGACAACTTCGTGATCCCCAAAGTCAGATAGCATGGGAGACAGAGGAGAGGACAGGAATGGCCTGTCCAGCCTTGGTCTTTGCTAACTGCCCCACTGCTCACAGCCTACTGGGCATCAGACTTGTTTCTTCCTCTGTTGAAATTCTTTGCAAAGTTTGTTCTCCTTGTGGGACTTTTGGGACATCCAGTTGTGTCTCTCTGTTGCATCTAGAGTCACAGCCCCAGGAAGACACAAGACATATTCCTCCAGGGAACTGAACACACACCTGGGAGACTCAGGAATGAGTCTGTGTCAATATCTGCTGTGGGATCCGAGAGCACGAGGGGAGGAAGCCAGCAGCTGGAGCCTCCAGAACAGCACTGGGACCTCACTGCTGACAAGGTGTCCTGCAGAAGCTGAGTGTCCCTCGTGGAGATGCAGCTGCTCACAATGCAGCTGCTGTTCCAAATAGGTCTCCATCAGGCTAAGTCACCAGGGTCAATACGCAATGGTGCTGCTTCCCCATATGTTTTCTCCAGGGCTTCCATTATACAGCTGGGTCTGAAGCTCACAAGTGCCAAAAATCGCTGATAACTATTTTCAGTTGCAGCCCCTGGCTCATGTCCCTGGTGGTGTCTCCAGAATGCTGTCCTCATTGCCAGGTTTTGACCATTAGTGGAAGTGAATCCCAGGGTCTAACTAGAGTTTTGGGGAAACATTGGTGTCACCTCCTCTGGGAGTCACCGGATACTACACTGAAAAGTTCTGAGCTTGGGTTCCCCAATCCAGGTCATGCTGGGTGAGGGTGACCCTGCCCTGGAACTTCTCCCCAACTCTTCCAGCTCAGCAGACATGAAGCTGAGCAGTCTGAGGCCTGAGGACACGGGTGTGTATTATTGTGCGAGGCACAGTGGTTACCATCACATCCTGAGGGTGTGAGAAACCCTGAGAGAGGAGCAGCTGCATTAGGTTTGAGAGAACAGGGACGATGAAGCTGAAGATTTGGGTCTTGGGTGAAATAATTAAGGCTAGGAATGATAGACATGTGTACACACTCTAATTTTGTTGAGAAATATCCACAGCACAGTCAGCCTGCACGCCAAATACAGGAAGTAGACAAATCTTACAACTAAATAATTTGTCACAGGTGACACTAGGAGGGAGTTTTTTGAGAAATATATTTCAAGTCAATTGAAAAAATAACTAGAACAAAAGTTCTTCTACCGTAGGACAATGTTCTGTTTAATTTGTAAAACCTGGCTAGAATGTCTCCCAGAATGTCTCAGCTATTTCTGTTCAGCAGGATTTACAAATAGTGCAGGTGTATGTTCCCAAAATGTGAAGGAGGAAGCGCAGAGGTTTCCATTGAATCTCTGCCCCACCCGTACCGCCAGCAGCACCTTCGCTCCCGTTCTGTGTTCCGGTGCGGGAGTGGGAGTGAGCCAGCGTCATCCCCACGTCCAGCTCTCACGTGGGTTCATCCTCGGACTTGCGCATTTTGTGTGTTGGGTCAGATTTTTAATGATTCATCCCCACTGCATTATCATATGTGTCACATTCATCTAGGTGAATGTTAAGGGCGGGACTGATGGACCCTGGAGTACACGGGAGCCCTGCACACAAGCAAGGATTGGAGACTCTGACTGGAGGAGTCCACACTGCTGAGAACCAGTGCAGAGTCCAGGTGGCTGTGTTGCCTCTTGGGCTCTTTCCTGAGAATTCTTTGTGTTCTCCGCTGCACGGGTGGCTCTTGCTGATGTTGCCAGCACCAATTCATTTTTCCCAATATCCCCCAGCTGTGCAGGTGTGCCCGCACACAGCACTCACCCAGCGGGTAGAGCTGAAGGGGATGAAGCTGATGGAAGCATCAGCAGTATATGGGACATGAGTTTTTAGTTCAGTTAAGTGAACCTCTCCGATGATTCCCACCGTGGCTATCTTCACCTCCACAAGAAATTCCCCAAGGGTCTTCCCCAGTGGACAGGCCATTTTGCCTTTCCTTTGGGAGGGAACAAGCGTCCACTTCTTGTTAACCTACTCAGGAATTTTTGCATTGATATTTTGTTCTTGGCCTTTCCAAATGATTGGTATTTCATGATCATATAAATACATATATAAATATATATTTTCCTAGAACCCATATGAACATATCTGTCAAGTGCCCCAGATAACCTCTTCCATTTACATGCTTATACATTTTTAAATTTTTTCCATTGCATCTTACAAGGTGTTCGTAATTTTTGCTACAAGCCCTTTTGTAATTATGCAATTATCTACTTTCTGAGTCTGTGGCTTGTCTTCATTCACTTAGCTGTATTTCTACATGAATATTGTTGAAAAAATTCTTAGTGCAGTAACATTTATCACATACAGTTCTCAGATATTATGTGATATTATATCATAATAGTCAGTTGTGTTTTCTTGATGATGTGATGATGCAAACATTCTCATGTATCTGTACTCCACTGGGATGTGTCTTTTCAGAAATGTTTTTTAAGATCTTTCATGTTTTAAAAAGGAATCTCTCCTTTGTTGCTCATAGTTTCAACCAAAATATGAAATTTCTTTTTTATTTTAGATGTTTATTGTTTGGTATGTGAGATGCAAATATTATCCCTCCTCTCACATGTAGTCTCATCATTTCATTACTTATTTCCTTTTCATACATATGATTTGTATTGCAGGTTCTCTGGCTTATGTCTTTCTGCTTGTGTTCACTCCACTTTTGGAAACAAGTCTAAAATGTACAGCCACGATAGTTAGCTATGAGATTTTTGCCATTTCTATTAAAAGGCTTAGGATTTTCTTACGTATTTTGTTTGATTTTTATGTAATTTTTGCATGATGTTAATAAGTAGGCCCAAATTGATTTCTTTGCATGTAGATACCCAGTTTTATTAGAGCAGTTGTTGGAGAAACTCCCCTCGCTCCATTATGCAATCTTAGTTTCTTATTCAAATTAGTTGACCATATGTGTGTGAAATTCTTGCCCCTGGCTCCTCCTTCCTGCTCTGCTTCCTGCTGCCGTGGGCTGAGCAGCCTCCTCCACGGCCCCCTCCCCCATGCGGTCTCCTCCTCGGAGCCTCCTGAACTCGGACTGAACCCACTGTGGCTATGAACCCAAACCAGCTCCTCCTCCTTCCAGTGTGGGAGTCAGGTGTTTAGTCCCAGTGGAGGGAAAGTGATAACACAATGAGCAAAGACCAGCGAGGCTCTCAGAGCAAAACTGAGCTTTTCCTGAGGATGAAAAATTTCTTCATCAAGAATTCAGATTCAAATCTGGACCAAGCCTGGCCATGCACAAGTCAAATTTCAGAAAAGCCAGCCCTAGGACATTTTTAGCTGTGATTCACGTGTAGTTCTACTTTACTGGAGGGTGTTGGTGTGAGGCACAAAGCCAACCAGTTCCCTATTGTTGTTTTCTATCGAGTTAATAAGCCTTAGTTATTGCAGGATGATCAGGCCCACAATCTCCCAAAGGAGTGAATGGAAAGGCTTAAATAAATGAGACAACTGAAATGATTTCAGGGTTCCAGGAGGGTCCAACTCTCTTACTCCATTCAAGATTCTCTGGATTAAGACAAAGACTTTTCTGGGCAGCCTGTATTTATTAGGTTTTCAAACAAAGGAGGAGGATAGTCAAGAAAACACAGGAATCTAGCAGGACCTTGGGAATTATTTTCCTAAGTAGTACATTATGTCAATCAGGAGAACCATCTTATCTTTAGTTTGGTATTTATTTTAGGAATGTGGAAACTGCAGCTATGGTCTCCCTTTAGTTAACTGGGGTTGGAGCCAAATGTCTGCAGCTGTGGTCTTGTCTTTGAGGTGTCAGAGCTTCACGGACCAATATAGGCCTCAGCAGTGACCAGTGACTCATGGAGGTTCATTTACTGTGAGTCCACTTCCCATCTTTAGATAAGGTATGTAAGCTTCAGACAACTCACATGTCAACATGGGAAGCCAATTGGTTAATATGAAATCCTGCTCAGAGCCACTATGTAGTGGTCTCCAACACTTATCTAACATACATTGTCAGTTAATGTGGGTTTTCCAGTGAAATAAATTATGGACAAAACTGTTGTGCTATTCTCTACTAAGTCTATTAATTGTTTCCTATTTTAAATCCTCCATCTGTTTTTGCCTGAACTGCATAGCAAGACACTATCTCAAAAACATTAGAATCTATCTGCAACTAAGGTGACTATGAAGGAAATAAAAGAGCTTATTCAGAGCCAGGTAAGATATTAGCAACTCCCAGACCTGCCAATTAATGTGTATATTTGAACCCAAAATATAATTACAATCCTCAAAATGCAACAGTTCAAGTAATCCATTCATAACAGAAGCAAAGACTTTTACAGACATCCCACCACACCAGGGAGAACACAGAGGTAATAAACAGGCACATAAACAGATCCTCCAGGTCAACTAGCTTGACATCTCTCTATACAGAATTTTCAAACAAGACATACTAAAACAATGAAAGACTGTCATGCAGGCCAAACATTCTTCAAGTTCAACAATTCTGTGAAGTATGAGTTGCCCCCCAGCCCCATGTACACGGCATGAGCTCCTGTGAAGGTGCTGTGTGTGATCCCTGCTCTGACCCAAAACCATGCCTGCTGTTGCTCCCTCCCAGGGCTCCCTTCAAGCCCACAGCCAACAGCTCAGCACATGGCTCCAAGGTTCCCTCGTTTCTGCGACATATTCTTCAGTGTGACCTGCCCTGTAGTGTGGAGACTGCCCTGAGCTGGGATCTCTCATTCACTGATGTTCATCAAATCTGTTCTCATGTTCTAGATGCCAGGTCAGGTTTTAGGGCCTTCTTTCCTCTCAGCTCTCCTCGTCTCTTGTCTTTTGGAGATTGCTTACTCCTGTTGTACACCAGCATTATTCGGAAATTCATGCACATTCTATTGTCTTCCTTTGTAAGCTGTTGCTCAGGTATCATCTATGGGCAGTTAATTTACTCTTGCTTGTGACAGCTGTGTGAAAATTGCCCACCGTGTGTTTGACAAGATTGTGTCATTTCTGTTGTTTGGATTTTTCTAATTTTTTTTTCATTCCAAATTTTATAAAAATTCACTAGTACATATTTGCAGTATATAATCATGTGTCAGCACATTCACACCCAGTGATGAGGAATCGGTGCTTTCACCGTAGTTTGTCTTCATAGCTGAGCTTGTACTAACTTACTCTGCTGCTAGAATTTTTGTTTTCCTTTAGAATTTCAACATATTAACTGAAAAAGATAATAAAATTATTTTTTCCTATTGGCACATTTTATAACAGGTAGATAACTTTGCACATACAAGGCACACGTTCTATCACTGAGGAATAGCATCAAACCTATATCTTTATCTTTTTTTAAAACAGGAAGAATTTATTGCAGGGAAGTAAAGTTTTTCTCTAAGATAGAGAGAAGGGGGCTAGAAAGTGGGTTACCACAATGCTCTTTTTTAATCACTATATACAGATTTCCTGTCTTCATGGGTTCCTTTAGAATATTTTGGTCCATTTGTGATCTCCATATTGATGACCTCAGGGCATTTAAGTCGCCCATCTTTACAAGTGCTTATCCTGTCTGTGTAATGAGAATATCACTGGTCCTTTCCTCCATCTATGTGGGATTACATGGCACAGTGTGGTAACCTGTAATCGCCTTACTGTGTGACAGACCATCAGGAGCCAGACCCTCTGTCTGCCAGGACTTGACTCCTGGGGATGAATCCTCACCTTCTCTATGGCCCCACATGGCCTGGCCTGTGTCAGCAGTTTTTCTCTACTTTTCTGGGAGATCAGCTCTTTTATCTCCTAAATGAGTGACTTCCTGAAGTATCTGTCCTTCGGAGCCTGGCTTTGTTTCTTACAGTGTGTGTCTGCTTTCCATCAGTATAAAAAATCTCTGAGATAATTAATTTATAAAGAGAAAGAGGGTGTTTTGGCTTACTCTTTTAGAGCTTCCGGTCCATCCTAAGGAGTTGTGAGAGCTTTGGGAGTTTCCTTTCCTTTGCTGAGGTCCTGCTTACCTGTTTGCTCCACTAGAAATGCACCTGTCCCTTCACTGGAGAGTGAGTGTGAGTTCCCCACCTTCCCACCCAGTCCACCTCAGTCTGTGTCTATCCTTCCAAGGTGTCCCTAATGGTCCAGGGCTTTTCACTCAAATTATACTCATCTGCTTCAGGTGTCCTTCCTTGTTAATTGTTCGGCTCTTCCCATCAGCACCATAATGTGTGCTAGCACACAGGTAGTTGCTTTCATTAGTAGGATAATCAAATGAAAATTGCACTCTGCTATCCGTGATGACCAAAACCTCTCTCACTTTCAAGGTGTTTAGCAGAGCTTTTGATAAATTCCCCACCACTTAATCACATGCAAACCAGTTATATTTTATTCTTTTCTGTACAGATACTCTGCACAGTGACGGATCCATTTAATCCAGCTGAAGGCCACTGCAGACGTTAACTGATATCTTACACCCAGTTTTTCTGGAGGTAAGATTATGAATAGTTTCACTTAGGTTAGATACTGGGCCACACAGGGGACCAAAGGGCTGCTCAAAATAATACCAGCAGGCTTCTATGGACTCCAGACATCCTAACAAAACAAAACAAAAACTGAGAGAATAATTTTAAATACACAGCCTAATGATGCAAGTAAAAGAAGCAGAAAATTCAGAACAGTTTTTCAGAAACCAAAATTATTAGAGGACAATAAAATTTTCAAGTTCTAATTAGAAATAAGATGCAGATCAAATATTTTAAAGTTGAAAAATGTTCAAAGTTCTTAAAAGTTTAAAAATTAGTATGAAAAGAAGACCTGAAACAATGATACTACAAAATAAAAATGAAAAGTCCTATAGGAAACATTTCACAAATACCAGATGAGTGACCATTTTTTGATCCAGACCATAAAATACTGGCAGCAAAATATAAATAGTAAAGTAGGATTCCCTCCAACAAACAGCACCTGCACAACACAGGAGACAATAACCATAGTCAAGAGATGATTTACATCACTTTGGAAATATCTCCACCAGAAAAAAATTATGTACAGATTGTGTAAGAACTCAAACCCTTTCATAGTAAAAATAGAAGTACTTTGACACTCACTCTGAGTAAAGCAAAACCACCTGAAGAAAAATTTCTCCCAAAAGGACAAAACTGATGCACAGGTATGTGAAAAAGTCTACAAAAGAGGTATCGTGCTTGAAGTTAATATCAGAGAATGGCCACTGTCAGAGAGAGAGGTTAACAAGTCCTTGAGATGCATTGAGGAAAGGAAACACTCAGGTGCTTTTAGTAGGGATGTAAATTATCACATCCAGTGTGGAAACAATGTCTGTGTTCCTCCCACCTTTAAAACTATAACTACTGCCTTATCCAGCGCACCAGCAATTGCACCCGTAGGAAGCAGAAGTGACCTCAGTCTGTCAGAGAAACATGCACCTGCCCACGTTTTTATGCACCAGTCATGGTCACCGGGACGGGAATGAACCAAGTGTGCATCAGTAGATGGCTGGGAGAGGACGGTCGGTGCGTGTGCAAAATAGCAAGACCTGAGCGGATCCCACTGATATAACTAAAGGCTCACACAATGCTATTTTTCCACATCAGAAATTAACATGCATTATTCAAATACACGTGTTCTGTAATCTAAATTTAATAATTCCCTAGCTTTACCATTATCATCACTAAAGCACTCCTGGATGTGACTTTTATCTGCATATACATTTCAAATTGTGCTCTAAAAATTTTGTAGATGGGAACACGGTAACAGGAGGTGCTATGTGTTTCTCACCACCACACACGCTGGCCTCAATGCCAACCTTCCTCTCTGTGGTCCTCCCTTTCCTTCCTTGAAGGGACTGTGATGCATAGCTATGTTTCTTCTCAAATACAAGTAACACAATTCACATTCCACCCTTAGTTTATACTGTCAACATCAAATTGAAGGGAAACTCCACCAGCTGGACCATCCCCACTTCCTAAGTATGAAACCCACCACTGTCATACGACTGCTTATCACTGTGCTCATCCCTGGTAAACTCCAGATCTTTCACTGGAACTTTACTCACCAGCTTCATGTGTCCTTATTTGTTAATTCTTTGGTTCTTCCCACTAGCAGTGTAGTGTGACCCAGCACACAGGCAGGTGCTTTCACTAGTAGGATCAACAGATGAAAAATACACTTTCCTAACCCTAGGCACCAAATCCTCTCTTACCTTCAAGGGAATTAGCAGAGCTTATGACAAATTCCCCAACACTTGGTCATATACATACTGGCTATATTTTATTTTACTCAGAATATGTCTCACTAGTTCCCCAAATCCATTAGTGTCCTGAAATCCAGGACAAACCATTCTGAATTAGATCAAAGTTCAGAACACAGGACCACACGGAAGTTAACAGGCTCACCCAGTTCTGCATGTCATTATCAGCTGCTTCTCAACTCAGCCCATCACAGATCTGCCCACCTGTCCAGATCCCACCCAGATTGTCCATACCCTGATTGACCATACCCTCCTTACTGCTGTTGGCCCTATTGTTACCTGCATCCAGGCAGCTTGTATATTATTTAATTTAGGGAGGGAAAGGGTTGAGCATAAAAAAAGAATTAATAGTAATTATGCACCTGTACCAAGTCTCCATGATGAATGTAATAATTACATACTACAAATATATATTAATAAAAATAAAAATATTATAATAATTATAATAATTTTGAACAGTCAGATTGCATCATGCTGGATTCAGGGCCCTGTTAGTGAATTGATATGGAGAAAAAGGATTTTCAGGAAACACTGCACACAAATTAGTCAGGAAAGTGTGCTGGTTTGGGCTAGAGGACTGGGACTTGCCCTAGTCACAGATGTGAATATATCAGACCAGCCTAGCAAGAATCCTTTAAGGCCACAGTTGAGCAGGATTTACACAGCCATTTCTGGACACAGTGCAGACCAATAGCACCAGCAGGGGTCCTAACTGTGTTGGGCACCACTGGTCCCTATGGCGGCATCACATACATGGTTGTTTCTACATTCAGTAGTGCTGCCCTTCACACATTTGTTTAAGCTGAGGTTCATACTCACACTTTAGGGTACATTCTGGGATTTGTAAGGCTAATATGAAAGGAAGTGAAACAATACTATCTGTTCCTTTTCTTGCTGGCAGCTCCCACACATGAGAGCCCCATTATTCAGTCAGGAAAATGTGGAGATGCTGCATCTGAGCTCAAAACTGACTCCTCTCTCCCAAATGTTCTTACTTAGGTGCAGCTGCAAGAGATGGGACTTGGCCTGTCCCCCAGATGTGCCTTTTCTGGTTAATGCATCAATAGTGGTTGCTCTGGGAGCTGAATCCATCAGCCCTCAGGGAAGGGGTTCAATGGACAGGGCAGGATGATTTTAAGAGAGGCACAGCTGATAATTTGCCCCTGACACTCAGCTCAGCATCCCCTATGGCACATGCGAGGCCTAATTTTCCTTGCAGGTTGACTCAGTAACCATGGAGGACACAACAGGGCAAGAGATTTATTGAGGAGACATCAGCATAAGCACAAAGCTCTCCACAGGCATGCTCAGGACCAGCACAGTGTGCTCAGGACCAGCAGGGGGTGCTCAAGACAAAAGAGTGAGAGAAATTACCACAACCAACAAGGAAATCTCTGGACTAGGGAGGGGACTGGGGTTCTACAAAATACAGCATGGGCCACAGTGGCAGGTGCTGAGAAGGATGCTGTGTAATGAGGCTCTTCTTGTCAGTATCTGGGATTTCCCTCTCTGCCTTAGCACTGCACAAACCGAGGAGACCTTGTTATACATCATTTGCAGTTCACTTCGAAGGAGCAAAGCTCAAAGGCCTATGAGTGTTTTGGCTGGTGTTCACACAGAATGAATATGTATTTACTTATTCTTTATTTCTTTATCCCCTTCAGATTTACTTCAGTGGAAGGATAATCCCAACTTGCATATACTACAAAGAAGACTGAATTTTTTTTAGTACTGCAATTCAAACTCAGGGCCTCATGCACACCAGGCAGGCGCTGCACCACTGAGTTTCATCCTAAGCTCAAAAGAATGAATTTTAAGGCTGTATATGCTTTGGAATATCCATCATGGTGACCATCACTATCATCAAAAAATAATCTGCTACTTTTATCAAACTCAGGATGGATTGTCTCTAGCGGAAATAAGTGTTTCAGTTGAGCAAAGGGTGGAATAAAGAAGACACAGGAAGAATTTTCAAAACTCTAGGAGAATGTATGGGTACTTTTCATTTCCTTATATGATCATGGGAACCATTATGTCAGCAGTTAATTGTATAATTGTGTGAAAATATATTTCATTTAGTCATCACTCTATTATTATACATAAACCACATAATTTCTGATTATGTCATGAAATATTAATACAGAGATAGATAATAAAACAGGTTATATCAGAGTCAACTATACGCTTGAAGAATACTGATCATCTATTCATTTAGGGCATCTTTAGAATGCAGAAAATCATGTCAAGCCCTCTCACTAGAGTAAGAGTTCTGGAAAACACCACACCACTAAGCATGCTAACTCTGCCTTGGAAATGCTCATGGTGCATGTAAATATTGTGAGAATGACAGAGGTAAACACGTGAGATGTTCTTATCATATGGGAGCTCAGATCTCGTAAGTCCATGATGCTTCTTACTCTTGCAAAACTTAGGACACAAGCAAACCCATTTATTATGTACATTTGTGACTATCAGAAAACTAATGAGGTTAAGGGTTCAACACAACTCAAGCACATAGTATGAAATCATATATTCCTTATTATTAATGTTATAAAATATCTGTCAGGACACACTCCCTTGCTCTGGACACAGCTCTTGCTGAGGCTCCACAAGAGAGCTGTCTATAAATCAGGAGGCCATGCAAATAGGGCTTCCCTCTGCTGATGAAAACCAGCCCAGCCCAGCCCTGACTCCACAGCTCGGCAGAGGAGCCCAGCTCTGCATGCCCAGGTTTTCCCACCTCTTCATCAGGACTGAGCACCCACGGCTCACCATGGAGCTCTGGCTGAGCTGGGTTTTCCTTGTTGCTGTTTTAGAAGGTGATTTGTGGTGAAGAAGAGATAATGAGGGTGTAAGTGGACATGAGTGGGATAAACGGTGGGCCTGTGTGACAGTTTCCTGAGCAGGATTCTCTGTGTTTGCAGGTGTCCAGTGTGAAGTGCAGCTGGTGGAGTCTGGAGGAGGCTTGGTGCAGCCTGGGGGGTCCCTGAGACTCTCCTGTGCAGCCTCTGGATTCACCTTCAGTAACTACTGGATGAGCTGGGTCTGCCAGGCTCCAGGAAAGGGGCTGGAGTGGCTCAGGGAAATTAACCAGAATAGTGGTACCATAAACTACGCAGGCTCTGTGAAGGGCTGATGCACCATCTCCAGAGACAATGCCAAGAACACGCTATATCTGCAAATGACCCAACTGAAACCCGAGGACACTGCCCTGTATTACTGCTCCAGGGCACAGTGAGACAATGTCAGTGTGAACCCAGACCCAAATCCCCTGCAGGCTACTTAGCACCAGCAGGGGGCGATGGGGATACAGAAAAAGCAAGAGTAGATTTATTTATTTTTTATTATTTCAAAGAGAAAAAAAAAAACAAAATAACAAGAACATAGTCAAAAATAAGACAACACAAAAACAATGAAAATGATACAGGATTACTGGAAGATAAAAATATGTTATTTAACAACGCTTGTTAATTCCCATCATCTTGTTAAGAGTAGATTTAGAGGGAAGTGAAAGTGCTTTTCTTCTTAGCATCTGAGACTTCTTTTCAACATAATCCTTTCTCCCAAGTACTCTGATCTAAGAATTTCTGTCCTTACCTCTGAAGTGTCTCAGGACACACTTGTTTGAATAGAAGAACACATTCTCAACTGTGCAAAACTCATTTTAACACTTGAATTTAAAATGATTCTGCTGTGTTCATTAAGACCAGAATCAAAGGCATCTCAGGGAACCTTGTGAAAGTCTGAGATGAATTTGGACTCCACAGTGAGAAGAGGTCAGTCTGAGCATAGACGAAAACTTCACTTCTCTGGGGAAACACACCAACAATCCATGCTCAACCAGCTGAGAACTGCAGAACAGCTCTGAGTGTGATCAGGATGACCAGAAGCCAGACCTTCTGGTTCCCAAACATGAGCAGGTGCCCTGAGGCTCGGGGAAGACTTTACCTGTGTTGTCCTCGCTGTTCATCTCCTGCTGAGCATTTCTCTCCTTTTATTTCAGCGGAATAATAATAAGCACTGTAGTTTTTAATAGTCTTCTTCATGCAAGTTAACATTTGTATATAACATTGGATATAATATTTATAACATGTTCAGCCTTTTATAACTAAATTTGTTGAATTTTTAACAAATTTGTTTTAATATTTCAAATATCAATAATCTCACCAATTAAAAGTAAAATTCCATTGTAGATCAGTACATACCAATAAAAAATATAACCACCAATACAATGTCTTTAAAATCATTCTCCTATATTGCCAAAAGAACCCCACACTTTTTTCTATCAGTTTTATTCTTTCTCTTCCCTCTCTCTCAGTCAAAGTGAGAGCAAATCTATTTCTGTCTTTATGGTTTTGCCATTCCTGATATTTTTCCTATGTTTTACCAAATAGAGAGTGTGTACTTCTGTCGAAGTTTATCAAGTTTTAAATCTAGTCTACAAATAGTTTAAGATTCCACAATTACCAAAATAAAGTCATCATATGATTTATCTCACTGAGGAAGAAACTAATAGTATTGAAATGGTCCATTTGCAGAAAGTCATTCAATCTCACTTCCTAAAAAATTGCCTAGTGTGAGCAAAAACTTAGAAATTACTCCAACTGTCTCTCAAGATATAAAAGCTGAACAAAAATAATTATTGGTATATCCACATATGGATTATTCTTCATCCATAACACGGATGGTATAAATATATTTCTTACCACATAAATAGACATTGAAAAAGATGCTCACAAATACAAAAAGTTCACTGTGTGACACTGGGGACTTACAGCATCCACATTCTCCATGCGCACATAGAGAGAAGGTAGAGTTACATCTTCCAGGGACTATGGGGTGGGATCGGCATTAGACAGTGAATAACTGGAAATTAGCACAGGTTTTCTTATGGTGATGAACACTCCGGGTATGTAATGCTACAGTAGAGTCACAAATGATTTAATATGGATAATCACATATAACTTTTAATCTTACTGTATAAGGGTAAAATTAATGCAAAAGGCCTTTACAAAAAGATAAAACAGAAGCTATAAGTTATAATAACATTCTGGAGAACACAAACAATCCAAAAAATTTTTAGCACCTCAAAACTTATTGCAAAATTACAATAATACAGAAATATTTATTTTATCTTTTTCATTTTATAGAAAAAGGATAAAACAAAAATTCATAAAAAATAATAGGAGAATAATAATACTTACTACACTGCATATTATTAACTTGAAAGTAGTTATTGAGAGTACAAGTTATGGGTCTTAACATTTCTATGCTCAGTATTATCACAAACCTTCTTTTTCAGTCAGCTAAGAGACCCTAGTAGTACAACTCACCTGCAGTTTTGCCTTTCCCCTTTATTTTTTTTTATTTTAGAAACATAAAAGTACAAAAACATATTGACAGACACCCATTATCATAGAAAATAGTACAATCACAAGTAATCTATAGACAAGGTGATATGGTCTCAACAGTAGTTGTTGCTTTATCCATTGATATCTTCGAATTGTAGATGTATGGACCCATATACAGACATGCAAATTTAGTCAGACAGTTGATCCTCTCAACAACAGAAAAAAAAAAAACCACACAAGAACCAAAAATCCACAGACAAGAAAGAAAACAGGCATACATCAACAACAGCAACAACATCAACAACAACAACAACAGAAAAAAAAAACACCGCTTGTTGCTGCTTTACATATTGTTATCTTCGAAGTGTGTGTTCAGGCTAACACATACAGATATACACTATTAATCTAATATCCTGTCTTCGATTATTGCTTAGCATTAAGTGATATAATACA
>PVLD010021994.1:0-30246 GCA_004027595.1 Dinomys branickii
AATAAATCAGCGATACATGTGCAGGCAACGCATTGTATCACTGGTGTAAGAACCCGAGCGTGGGAATATAAACTAAGAATCATGAAGGAAATCTGTTCAAAAACAAAGAACAGATGGGACGAGGGAAAGGAGAAAAGAAAGAGACAGAAATGTATGTATGTATATATGAATATACATATATGCAGGAGGGCTAACATGGTTCTACTATTGTATTATATCACTTAATGCTAAGGAATAATTGATGACGGGTTAATTCATCAATATTGTATGTCTGTATGTATTATCCTGAACACACACTTCAAAGATATCAATATGCAAAGCAGCAACTATTGGTGGGTTTTTTTGTTTTTTTGTTGTTTTTGTTGTTGTTGTTTGCCTGTTTTGTTTTCTGTCTTTGGATGTTTGGTTTTTGTGTTTTTATGTTGTTGAGAGGATTAATGGTCTGACCAATTTTGAATGTCTGCATATGGGTTCATATATTTACACTTCGAAGATATCAATGGATAAAGCAATAACCACTGTTGAGACAATGTCACCTTGTCTATAGATCAGTTGTGATTGTACTATTTTTTATGCTAATTGGTGTCTGTTAATATGTTTTTGTACTTTTATTTTTTTTTAATTAAAAAAAAAGATAAAACATAAAAAAAAAAAAGACGCTGGAGCAGCGGCCTCCCAAGGATCCTCGCGCCCAGCCCCATGGAGGCGCCTTCCGCTTCCGGCGCGGGAGAGCATCCTGGCTCAGGCTTTGTGCCGCACCTCCACAACAACCGAGCAGTTTCCTTTACTGTTTTTTATTTGATTATATTTTTTATCTTTTAAGTTTTTTTTACACTCCTTGCTGTTCTCCTCCTGTGCATTTTCCCCATATTCCGTTACTTTACTGTCTTTTCTTTTATAAACGTGTCCATGTGTGCCTCTCTTCCTTTCTTCTCCCAATGTAATATACAGAGGGTGAGGGAATTTTCCTTGGGCCCTTTATATCTCTCCTACTTCTATCCATATTCCTTCACCTGACTTTTCCCTGTGTCTTATTCATTCTGTTTTTCTTTTCTTTCTTCTCCCCCTTTTCATTTGCCTCCCTTTAACTTTTTCTCTAATATTTGTATCAGTCATAGAATCTTTTTCTATCCCCAGATCTCACTACCAATTTTGTACCTAGTTTTCTCTGTTGTCCCCTTCTAAATACATAATATACCTTTATGACAGGATCCTTTGCACCCTCCTTCTTCCTCCTTCCCATATCTCAGAGCAGAGGACTTTTAAAATACATCTGTTTTTCTTTTATTTGCTTCTCTTTCCCCCTCTGGTGTTATCTGGTCCCCAAGCCCCTGGGCTTTAGATAAGTGATTCTATAAAATTACTGTTGAAAGTTGTTTTTCACCATTAGAGGAGACACAACCATCACATTTAGTGCACATTAACTGTGGTTCAAGACTTGGGTTGCTAGGATGTTTACACTATAACCGTGGATTTCTTCTCTAGGTACAAGAGACCCCAAACAGAGTCTTATGATATATTATTTTTCAACTGTCACTGATAGATACCTCTGTAATGAATTAGTCTGTTACTGCCATAGCTGATTTGATCACAGTAGCATGATCCTAACTCACTGGGCAAATATCTCCCAATGTTAATAGCCTCGACTCTTTAATTAAAAGATACAAACAGGCAAACTGGATCATAAAACAGAATCCAACAACCTGTTGCATTCAAGAAACTCATCTAACACAAAAAGATATTCATAGGCTAAAAATTAAAGGATGGAAAACAATATTTGATGCACCAGGACCCTGAAAACAAGCAGGGGTAGCAGTTTTAATATCAGACATGGAAAACAAGCTAAAACTGATTTTAAAAGAAAAGAAGGTCACTACATACTAGTTAAGGGAACAATCCAACAAGAAGAAATAACATTGATAAAAATATGCACCAAATGCTGAAGCACCTATCTTCATAAAACAAAAACTGCTGAAATTAAATGATCAAACAAACACTAAATCATAGTAGGGAGTTTAACACACACCCCTTTCTCAAAGAGATAGATCAACTAAATAAAAAATCAATAAAGAAATTTGACAGTTGAACTATATATGTAGGGACTTAGTGGATATAGAGAGAGTATGCTACCCCTCTACAATAGAGTATACATTCTTCTCAGGAGCACATGGTAGTTTTTCTAAAATAGGTCACATACTAATCTACAAAGCCTGCTTAAGTAAATGGTAAAAGAATAGAAATTACCCTTTGCATACTGTCAGACCACTGTGCCATGAAAATAGAAATCAATATAGAGCATTGGTTAAAACTATAAGCTCTAGAGTCAACACATATGTTCAAGTCTCAACTCTGCCACTTCTTAGCTATGGGACATCAGCCAATAGTGTTGACCACTCTGTTGGCCCCATCTATAAAATGGGGCCAGTAACATAAGATACTTCATAGAGATGTTGTAAAGATCAAGTTCTTTTGCAGGTTAAAATCTACAATTACGAAGAGACACAAACACAATAACATCCATACACCAAATGTTCAATTTTAATGTATTTAGTTTATTCACTTCTGTTAGAAATCATTGAGGATTTCTTAAAGAAGTAAAACAGTAAACATTTTGTGAAGGCTCTGAGCTGATCCTAAGTATACCCCTTCTGTCATAAAAATAATCATTATCAGGAGTTTTGTGTGTACATTTTTATCATTTTTTTATATGTTATTAATGCTATCTATGTATACAAATCCATTTTTTACTTGCTTTCTTGTGTTTTGAATATAGATTCAAGTCTATCATTTTATCTGCCAAGATATTCTACTGTACATATATCTATTGCCTCTTATTGGAAATTTGTATTTTTCTAGCATAATCTCTTTCTGTTCTAAAATATTTTTCTAGTATTTTTATCACGGGCATTTACATCACTTGTCCTTATGGATCTGTCTATTATGCTTCCAAGCTTCTATTCCTAGTATTATCAAAATTTTTCTGCACATAAAGCACATAAAAAGACTTACCCTTAAGCATTTTATCTCTAAAAATAAATCCGAAGTTCCTCAGCTTGGTGTGCAAATCTCTTCAGGATCTGACCTTTGCCTAATCTCATTCCTGCAACGAGTCCGTTCCCACTTCAACCCAAGCACACTACTGCAGAGCACAAATGCGCAATGCTTTCTTCTAAGCCCTGTACCTTTGCATCCTCTGCCTGTTTTCATTTCCTAGAATGTGTTTTTTCTTAAATTTGGACTACACTGAAGGCTTCCTCTCTCCTCATCAGGCAGAAATAAATACTTCCTCTTCTCTGCTCCCATGCGACCTTGTGCCTGACTCTATCAAAATGCTTGTGCAATGTCATTCCTTCTCTTTTTCAGGTGTCCCCCCAAAACTTACAAACTCTTGAGAGAGAGAGATTGTGCTCCTTATCTTTGTATCCTTAGCATGTAATGCCCTGAAGCAGGGTAGAAGCTTAATAGATGTTGACCGAAGGAATGGACAGATAAATGGAACTTTTTCTATAGCTGTAGAGAACAGTTGAATGTTTCTGATAACAAGAGATGAAGAAAAGCTGGGGTCTGTACTTGAAATTGCTTAAAATGGAGACTAGAGGCTGGAAATCTGATTAGAAGAGGTATTACAGTTTTCTAGCAGGTTTGACTATGTGTTGTTGCTGTATGCTAAGAGATATGACTTAAATGGCAGCATGCTTTAATATGTAATACTAGGCTAAGCAATAACTGGTTCTAATGTACTTAGGCAGGAAGCTAATTATAACTATGTTCAGTATCATTTCCTTCTGTGTACACTGCAGTGTGCCCCCAAGCCCTCTTATCATATCCACTGTGGGACATGTGTCAGTTAATAGTTTTCCAGCCTCCAGAAGCTGTTCCATGGCAACAGATTGTGAGCTCCTAAGAAAGACTGTAAGGCACTCATTCAGGGGCTGCTGTGCACTAATCAGTGTGTCCTAAAATGACATGGAAGCCATGTCAAATAGATTTGTGCATCTATTCATAGAGGGGTCATTAGTCAAATGTTTTAGCAATAAATGTATCCAACTTTTTAATGTCAACTGGATAAAACCTTAGAAAGTGAGTTGTTTTACAGATGAGGAAAAAAATGCACAACTGAGAGAAGAAAACAGATTCCTGAGCTAAGAGCCTGACAAAGTTCTAACAATAGTGGCTGCACTTGCAGAGGGTGCATCAGGCTTATGGCTCAGTACTTTGTATACATTATTATGTCATTGATTCTTGGCCACAGACCCACTACACAGGCAGACTTCATTAATCTTCATTCTTACAAACTAAACACCTGAGGCTTAGAACAGTTAAATCACGTGCATGGTGTCACCATTTATAGACAATAGAAGTGGTTGTCCCTGGATTCTTCTGACATGAACACCTTTGCTTTTAGCTTCTTTTATGACACTGTGTTGGCAGCTCTTGCCGCCACAAGAGGCTGCCTCATGTACAAAACCAAATCCAAGCTGTTTCCATCTTATTCATTGCTCAATCAAGGAAACCATGGATGCATGCTGTGGACGTCCAGGCCTTCTGCCCTCCTTTCTCTCAGTGTGCACTTTCCAATTACTACAGCCAAGAGCTCCTGGATGTTCTTCTGTCCTAGGCTTTCAGGACAGTCAGGACATGGACATGACCAAAACTGAACTCAGGCAACCTCTCCCAGGGCCTGAATTACTGAGGAGCCACAAACACCAAAGACACCACCGGAATTATTCCATTCCATACTCCAGTAGGAAGACTGCTGCCCAGGCATGTACCTCCCACACTCGTCATTCTTCCAACCAATCTTGTGACAGTTGTGTCTCTTCCTAAGGTATGCCATTTTTGCTTAAAATATCTAGTATCATTTTCTGTGACCTACGACCAAATAACTAATACAACTGTGGTGATTTCCCATTGCAGTGAACATTTCCCTTAAGTGTTCCCTTGTGGAGGACAACATAAAATGTGAATGCCATAACAATATAAGAATCAAAACTGTGTAAGGTGTAAGTTCGTGTTCTGTGTGCCTGGGCTTCAACATCATAGTCTTCCCAACCATGACCACAGAATACTCCCACCCTTTATTAGGTGCAAATCTGCATCTGCCTCTCTGGACTTTGTGCCTTCCTTGCTAAAGAGTGCAATGCGATGTTAAACGTCAATAGTCAGTTCTTTTGGGCAGAAGGAAAAAAATGGAAGACTCTGGTGGTGATTTAGAGGACAAGATAGAAAGAACAGAACACAGCTTGTGTACCAGAAAGAATAAATCAATTTAGTGAATCAAAATAAGCAGAATTTAAAAGGACATGAAGTAGCTAGATGAGGAAATTAGGGCAAAGAATAGTTGAATGGGCTTTGTGCAGACAATAGGGACCATGTAAAGAAAGCCATTGGGCATCAGAACACAGAAAATATTAGCTATATAAGGGTCACTGGTGGAAACCAATGATACTTTCCTGTATCCAGATATAGGAAATGTTTCTAGGATACAACTGTTTCATAGGAAATGTTGCATAGTTTCTAATGCAAAAGAAACTTTACAGCCACCATTTAGGAAATCACTACAGATGTCACCAATAAATGAGGTTAAAATAGGAAAAAATACTGAAAGGCCAATGCCAACATTTTACTAGTAATCATTCCAAGTAGTGAAATAATAGGTGACTTTTATTTCACAATTATATGACATCTAATAGGCTCATTTTAAAACTCTTAATTGCTTAGTACATCAGAGTGGCTTAGGACTTGGGAATGATTGCTATTAATGGTAACGCTGTAATATCCACTTGTCTAGGAAGTATTTCTCTGCCACTTCAAAATTAGAGAAAGAAATGATATCATAACCTGAATTGTTCCCTGTCCCATGTGGCAGCACTCCTCCAGGGCCTGCCCGTGAGGCTGGCCATCCCACTCATCCTCTTTCGATCATCCCCATATGTGTCAGTCAGCTTTATGCCACTGTGACAAAATACCAGAGATGATACACTAATAAGGAAGAAAGATTTACTTCGGCTTGGGGTTTCAGAGGGATCAGTCCATGGTTACTTATTCTTATTGCTCTGAGTCTGGGACAGCACAGCACATGATGGCAGGAGCATGTGGTGGAAGAGGCCTGGTTACCTCAAGGATGCCAGAAAGCAAAGAGAGATAAAAGGGATCAGCGTCCCAGTGTCCCCTTTAAGGGCATTTCCCAGTGACCTAATTCTGCCCTTTAGGCCCCACTTCCTGAAGGCCCCATCACCTCCCAGTAGTGCTGTGGGCTGAGGACTCAGCCTTTAACACATGAACCTTGTGGGGACACTTTATATCTAAATGATTGCACCAGAGAATGTATTTCAGTTGGAATATTGTTTTGCAATGCAGAAATTAGGCCTTAATATGAACAAATTTCCCTGGGTTTCTACAGCCTTAATTCATTCATCAGGGATTTAGTTTTAGCTTGCAGTGCTTGAAAGTGAATGACCTGAATATGTCACCCACTGCACTATTTGGATAGCCATCTCCATGGCCAGAAAAATGAAAACTGTATTTTAATTTATTTCACCAGACAGAGAGGGAAGATTCATTGTATGAGATAAGAAAAGAATTCCATGGGGCGTTACACAGTCCCCTAGGTCATCTGTGCTCAGTTAATTATGGTAGAAGCTGTCTTATCTGATGAAATAGACTGATATTTGGTGAGCTTGACAATCTTAGCTGTGTGTCATTCCCAAACAAACCCTACCTATAAAATATGTTAATCACAGACAGTTTTCCTTTCTGAGTTACTGTTATAAATGAACTTTGTTCAAACACAGCTATGCCTGTTGTTACCTATTCTCTATGGCTTTTTATTCTACAATTTAAGGATTGAATAGTTGTGATAGACAGTATGGCTTCAAAAGCCTAAAATGTTTACTCTTTGGACCTTCCCCAGGGTTCAAAAAAGTTTGCTGAGCTCAGGTTTAGTCCACGCAAAACATGAGTTAAACTGCCTTTGGGGGAAAAAGGAATCGTGATTTGTGGCACTGTTGAATATGTGAATATTCCCACTCTGGCCAATTTCAAGCCAACAGTACGAGGTCACCAACTGCAGAGATGCAGATGAATGGGCTGAGGTGCACTTCCAAGCTAGTACAAGTACACCTCCAGAAGAACACTGAGCAGAAATCACACTGATTGAAAGGCATAAGTATGGCAGGAATTGAGTAAAACCTGGATTCATGCAGTCTTGCTTGAAGTCATACAAATGTGGCCTGCATTCTCTCTCTAGCTCCTTTTTCTGACTGAATTTGTATTCTGAGTCTTATTTTTGAATATGGTTGCTCTTTACATGGTATCATACATAGATCAACTATTTTAATGATTCATAATAACCTGATAAGTTTACATATAATCATAACACTTACTGAACAGAACAAAACATCGAAACACAGACAAATTTCAGAATTTGACCATGAAAAGAAGTTTTTAAAAACTCTGGACAGCAAAGCAGTAGATTAACTGGGGACATTTTACTGTTGAATCATGTCTCTGAAGTCTTACATCCTTTTCCACTCATATGAAAAATATTGATGCTAGAGTATTTCTTCTTCGGATTTATAGGAGGAAGGGTCACCTGTTTTCTGAGTTGTGATCACCAGAAAAATTGAAAGAATCTCAGAAAGACCATATTTATATGAAAATTAGCAAATAGCAGAGAGGGGAAAACACAGAGCATGAAGGAATAAGGAAGATGGGAACTGGAACAAGTTTAAACTCCAAAGAATTTTGAGCAAAATAAGGGAAGAAATTAGAGGTAGCTCCCATACTATGAAATGCCAGGTGCTCTGAGACAAATGCAAAGATAATTTGTGTTTCCTTCAGCAGCACGTATATAAATACCAGAGAATTTTGGACAGTTTTGAGGTATATAAAGGAACTTGCATTAGGAGCTTCATTAAAAGATACAAGTGAAGGATAAATGGATTTCTAGGGATTTTTAAAATGTTAGGTATTTTGGTCCAATTTTTCCTGCTAGAATACACAGAGATTAAAGGGGGGATTCATTTGGCTCACAGTTTCAAAGGCTCCAATCCATAACTGGCTGACTCCAAGGCAGGAACACCATGGGGGAAAGGCATTGTGCCACAAAGCTGTTCTCTTTATATTAGCCAGGAAGCAGAGCATAGAGTAAGCGCCCCCAAAAGATATACCCTCCAGAGGCACATACCCAGCAACCTACCTCCTCCACCTGGATCCCACGACCTAAGAGCAAACCCAGGGTTCCCATGTTCCCATCACATTCAGGAGTCTCTACATCTAATCAACTTGACATTTAAGATTAACTGGAACAAATCCACCCTCAGTTAACTTGACACCAAATCACACCTAAAGCATAAACTCCAAATAAACACAATAACAAGGTCAGATTTCTGCCTAACAGGATATAACCATCCTGTGTACAAGTGAAAACACAATAAACCCTTCCCAAAGTCTCAATAGTTCCAGCATTGCTCAAAAATCTAAACTCTCTTCTGAGACTCAAGACAAACTGAGCTGTAAACCTCTGTAAAATTAAAAACGCAGGTTATTTAATCTCAAGATACAATGGCACAGGGGATAGAAAAACACATACCAAAACCCAGCAAGACAGCAGTCCTGTAGCTCCATGTCTGACATGTAGGCCAGTGATGGTGAAACTCTGAGAACTTTCATTGATAACGAATAGCCCGCTAGGATCTAGGGCATGTGGTGGCAAGATGTAAGCTGTAGATGGTTGAGCAGCCTCACCCTTATGATCTTGTCAGTTGCAGTCCACATGACTTCTCTCCTGTGTTGACCTCACTCTATACAGCCTGTGGCTTTCCACAGACCTTCATTCTTGCTAGTATTTCCAACTTCCTTGGGGTCTCTACTGGATCTTTGTCCTCACTCTCACAGCTTCATGCATTACCCTTCCATTGACATATTTCCTGGCCTCATTCTGCATACCTGAAAAACTAGGATCACCTGGATGACATCAAAGTCTGTAGCCAGTGTCAACAGTAGTCAGACCCCCTTTGACCATGGCTACAGTAGCCTCTGAGTGCCTGTATAGATAAACAAGGTGAAATGAACTGCGAAGAACCAATTTCCTAAGTGGCCCTTCTTGAGCAAAGGGACTCACTGGCTCTCTTCACAAAGGAAAAGTTTACACTCTTGCTTCCCTAAGCTTGCAAGGGTGGGGTGTTGCTAATTCCTGCAATATCCTCAAAGCATCTTTCTTATCATGATTCAGAGTACTTGGATGCTTTATAATGGTTCTAGTCTCTTCAGCAAACTTGCCTTCTTTAGCCCAAAATTTACATATGTTACTTTTCTGGCCAACGTTTGTTTTTTCAGTTCCTCTGCTCTACTTTTTTGTCTCTATAAATCTGGCTGAAAGCATCTAGCAGTGTCTGTGCCACAGCCTGAAAGTTTAGCTGCCTTGAAATTTCCTCCACTAGATCACACAAAGTCTTAGGATATTATGTAGACAAATTTTTTACTGGAGTGTAACATACGTGGCCTTTAGTTCAATTCCTAATACAGTCCCCCTTTCCATCTGAAACCACCTGAGCCTGGCCTTTACTGTCCAAGTTTCTATCAGCATTCTGGGCTTCAGAGCTCTGAGCAGAATTTTCCATCAAGCTGAATTTACATCACTGTAGTGCTTCTCTAGATCATATTTCCAAACCTTTCCAAATTCCTTCTGCAAACTAATTACAAATTCTTTTAAACCACGAGGTTAGATATAGTCATAGCAATAATCTTATCTTCTGTATTAGTCAGCTTCCCCAAGATCCTCCAGCCTTGGAGGATCCAAGGCAGAAACCTCATGAACTGAAAACCTCTAAAACTGTAAGCCAAGTAAATCATTTCATCCTTTACTGTACTTGTGTGCATGTGTGTGTGCATGTGCGTGTGTGTGTGTGTGTGTGTGTGTGTGTGTGTGTGGTGCATGTTATTGCAGCAATGGGCGGATGGACTAATTTACTAAGCTAATATTGTTTTCATCAAACACTGTGATGAAACTTCTCAAAGTGTCCTATGATTAGTAAGTTAGCCCTTCAATGTAATGCTGAACACAGTAAAATATTTTCCCTTTAAAAACAAAGTGGTTGGGTTGCAGTTTTATTTTCTACATAAATAAATAAGAATTGTCAGTATACTCACGGTATGGTTTAGATCTGGGTTATACCCCCAAAGCCTCATGAATTCCAATGAGTGAGCTTTGGAAGGTAATTGGATTATGGACCCCATGCAGCTAGTTATATGGTGAAGTCTGGTTGAAAGAGATAGGTCGGTGGGGACGTGGTGTGGAGGGGTATACCACCCTCCCTGGGCCCTCCCTTTGCTCTGCTTTCTAGCTGCCATGACATGAGCAGTTTTTCTATGCCAGACCCTTCTACCATGCCCTTCCTGCCTTGGAACGGCTAAAAATACAAACCAAAATAAACTTCCATTAAATTGTGGGTATCAGGTATTGTGCCTCAGCAATGAGGAAAGTAGTAAAACTCAGTACAGAAAACAGAAAAAGGCAAAGTCCAGGACTTCTGGTTGAGCAGATGAAGCCCACTGTTTCCAAAAAAGCCCATTTGCAGGACTAGGACACAGGTCACCATGTGCCATGGCTATAAAAGGTCACCAAGTTTCATGCTCTATCAACAAGAAGGGCACAGTCAGGTACAGGAAAGGTCAGACATGTGAGAGATAACAGCAAATAGTTTTTTAATAGTGCAAGGTTGAAAACCTTTGCATTTCTGGCTCAATTCTCTCCTACCTTTGTACTGCATGTGGATGGTTAGTACCTGTATGTGGGTAAGCTGCTAACTGAAGTGACACTAGCTGTACTTTGAAAGTTGGAGCATTTCTTTTACATGAACCATCTCCATGTTCACTGTCTTTCTGGTTTTCACTGGGGCCCTCTCGGTCTTTCCCTGACACAGTTGTGTGGAATTTTGTCATCTGTGCTATAAATAGGCAGAAAGATCTCTGAGAAGATCAGAAGCACCAAAACAATATCCTGACATCATACAGCCTCTGAATGAATCAAAAGTAAACTCACAATTGTCCATATTTCTTATGCGAAATTATGGTTTCTATTAACTCAGCTACTTAAATTCTGTCATTTATCTGCTGTGTGCCTGGAATGGTTGATACAGTATGTCAACTTGGGTAGTTTAGAAGTCTAAGCCACTCAGCAGGGGGCCAGGGTCCTCACTTTGTAAACATCCTCATCGGCGCAGGAGGGCACAGAGATGGTGTGAGTGTTACACCCCACCCCAGGGGATGGGTAGCCTGCTCACAATGTAAGAGGAAAAGGGACTTGCTCTTCCCCCTTTTTGGCTCTTGCTGTTTTGCTGCCTTCTACCACCATGAACAGTTGCCCCTCCACCATGCCACTCTGCCTTGGAGCCGACTGAGTATTGACTGAAACCTTGACAAACTGTGAGCTAAATACACCTTTTCTTCTTTAAGTTTGAGGATCAGATATTTTGTCTCAGAAACCAGAGAAGAGTAACCAAGACAGCTCCCTTCAGTAAATAATTCAACCTCTTGGTACTATTTCTTCATTTTAAAAAGTCAATAATAATTATTATTTCACAGAGTTGTAATAAATGAGGTACTACATATAAACACAGTACATTCCTAGACCAAGGTGATCAATAAATATTACTTATTAATAATTGCAATGCTACTTGGGCATTTTGCTACTTCCAGGCATAAACTATTCCCAGTTAATATGCTTACTTAATGATGTAAAGAACTGGTAGTGATGCCCAGCATTATTTTGCAAGCTTGTAACCGATTCTTTAACAGAAGTCAAGGAGCATATATTGATCCCTTTTTTAATGACCCCAGAATTCAGACCAGAAAGAAAATGAGTACCTGGAGTTGGCAATTCTGGGCTCAACACATCGTGACAGATTTGAGAAAAATCATGAACCCTCCTGCTGGGTCACCACATCACACAATACACACTGTGCCCTGTAGACATACAGCTTGATACCTGCTTTGCTCCATGCTTGTCCATATGCCAATGATGAAAAGTCCTTTCATTCCTGTACCACAACCATTCCATTAAACAAGCAGCCAAAGGGGATGCCCCCACAGTAAATTGTATACATGTCTTCTTTTCCTAACTGAACTTCTGCTGTGATAATGGTACCTGCTACCATGGAGGTGTCATGACCTCGAGCTTTGCCTTTAGTCCTTTAACAATGCCTTCTTTCTTTCCAGCATGCATTGCAGAATAGGACATCAAATTCAGTAATCTAAAAGAGCTTTGTTCTCTGCCCTCAGGCTATTCAATTTTAACACCATACATGGCATCAGATCCCCTGCTGGAGAAGAGACCAGGAGATGGCTTTTGAGTCAGTCTGCTGTGGTTTCAATTGCCTTAACACAAGAATAAATTTAGCATCAAGGTGAACACATTTTATCCCTGTTCTCTTTTGATATTCCAGACTTAAATTTTTACAGATTTAGATAAAGCAATGAATCTGACAGAATTTCTTAGTGGTAGCAGCTGTTGGTACTATGCTCAGTTTCTTCCAATATCTGATAACTTATCAATAAGTATTTCATAAGAATCCTGACAATTTCTTCCCCTCATATCTTTCTAGCCACCTAAGCAGTTCTGTCCAGTGCCTCCTTTTTCCCTTACTTCAAGAGTTACTATGCCCCTGCTCACCTGCTTTCTTCTAAATGATTCAGATTTTCTTCAGCAGCTGCAAGAATAAATCTACCACTGCCTAATCCACTCTCCTTTTCTGCTAGGAGAAGGGTCATTTTAGATCATCTGGGGCCCCTGCTCCAGTATTCATAGAGCTACGGGCAGCTCCAGTTCCCTGCTAAGGAGGGCACTGGTCTGCTTCTGGCCTTGGTACCAGCCCCATCACCCCTCAAAAACATTATCCTTGTTGTAGCTACTAACTCCAAGTGTCAAACTATAATCAGTTACAAATTGGTATACAGATCAAGTATCCCTTTCTGTTCTGCAGGTTGCAAAAATAAACTATTAGGACTTAGGTCAACTACTTGACAATCCAGAAAATTAGGGATTCCCAGGCATATGGGTGACACTTTTTAGCAAAATGATCAAGCTTTTTGTACAGTCCCTGATCTCAAAGCAAAGAAAGGGTTAGCTCCGGGTTGAGCTAGGTCTAGCTGGGGAAATGACCTCTGAGCCTGTGTTTTCAGAGTATTGTATTTTTGGAAGGTGCAGTTAGGATACATGTGGGATTTATTCTGTGCCTGTCTTGCTGGCTTTTGCAATCCCTGATCCAGGTCAGTGGCCCCTGGACTGGGGAGCTGTGAGCTGTCATGTAGGCCTTGGACTTTCACATTTATGGTAGTATAGAAAAATGGAATTGTATCACACACACACACACACACACACACACACACACACACACACCTGTATGGGTGAGAAGCCAAAAGACACATTGCACCAGCAAGTAGCTTCTGGGCCTCCCAGTGAATAGAAGATTCTCCAATGCTATATCTCCTCCCCTGACCTTTTCCACAAAGCTAAATAACTGTGGTATTACACTACAGCTTACTGTGGCCTGCGAGCTGATTAGAACGTTAACTTCTGTAACCTCTGCAGAAAAATGATCTAAAACCACTTTATACTTAGAAAGTTATCGTTATTAGGAAACAATGAAGCGTCTATGGCATAAGAACACTCTCGTTGCCTCTCTAGTCAGCTCCTACTGCCTTTTGAGTCTTCTGCTGAGATGGCCCATCACCCAACCTCCACTGCCCCGATCTCTGGTGTGAGGCTTTCTTTACATTTTGTCCACTTTCGTTAGCCAAAATCAGGTTGTCTCAGAGCTCGTGAGTAATCTCACAGGCTACCCATCATTCCTCTGGGTACAAGGCTAATTCCTTCTCCCCTTCGTCTTGCTCATTCCATCCAAATCTTGGTCTCTTCACTTGTAAAATGAAGAAAGGAAGAATGAAAAAGGAAAAGAAGAACCAAAAATAAATTAATCCAGTAATAGTTTTCGATAAGATTTGATTCATTTCTTTCAACAATTTCTAACCTCTACCGTACCACTCTCGGACAGAGAATAAGTACTTCAAAGGCAGGCACACCCATTTTGCTTTTTTGTTTTGTATTAACTTAATACGGTCATTCCTTTACTTATGAATGAGTTCCATTCTGGGAAGATGTTCCTAAGTCTGATTTGTTTGTAATCTGACAAGGTGAGTCTTATACAGTGCACCTGTGAGCTTACATACTACCCCGTGAAAGTTTGCAACTCAAATGTTTGAAGGTGGGGACTTCTGTACTTACACCAGCCAGTGCAAAAGGGGTTGGGTGGGGTGGTGGTCTTTTCTTTCTGGTCTTCAAGCCATACCAAAGTTAGTGACAACATTTCTGGTATTGATTCGTCATGCTGATCGTCTTCTGGGGATCCAATGGAATATTTCACTACGACTGGTGGGAGTTTCCATAAGGACTCTCAATAGAATAAGAAAAAGGTGGAGTGGAAATGATCCCAGGTGATGGTAGAGCTTAAAATATGGTCCTAAGCCACGTCACAAAGGTTCCACTCTCCCTCTGTCAATAGCTCTGGAGCCTACCAGTGAGCACTTGCACCAGGCAGAGAAAAGATGAAAGGACCAACAGTCTCTTTGCCTAGTCTGACTCTTGCTCAGTGTCTATCACTTTTACCTTTTCCAAGGTTTTTGGCCACAACCAACAAGATTTATTTTATATCTTGACTCAGTATATTTTCCACTTGGTTTTTGAAGGCAGGCAGTGACTCGCTAAATTGATTTCATGACCCCACAAATAGTTTGCATTCTGCAGTTTAAAAATTACTGGACCCAACCCTGTGAGAGCTTTTCAGAAAATGTATTAAAGTTCAGTTACTACTACCTAGTGGCTGTTCGGCTGACTTAATTGACTGGCCTCTCCTTAGTGCTACCCTGCTCTTTCTGTAAGATCCGACCCCAGGACACAGCCTCATGACTTAGTCCAGTGTGTGGAGGGTGCTAAAGGATGGAAAAATAGAGCACACAGAAGGGAAGAAGGGCCCCCCCGGGAACATCTGGGGTGGGCAGTGGGGTACTTCCTCCCCTGGCCTTTGGAAATTCCTTATTTTCCATCTGCTCATCTCTCTGCTGCAGGATGTTCTGGTGGTTCTTGTACACATCGCAATGGCCAGATGCAAACCTTGGGATGGAAACAGGTAGGAGTTTGGGCCAGTGGGTGGGCCAGAGTAGGTATTGATCCTCAGTGTGGTGCTCTTCATGAGGGGTTTCAAATTGGCAAAATTCTGGTAAGTACGAGAGTCTTATCTCCTGAGAGATCTTGACTTTCTGACCCACCCTCCAGCCCCTCTGGAAGGCTAGAAGGCTGCTGGAGACAGCATTAGTGATATACACATGTGCCAGCCTGGGGAATCATCTTATAATTATCTTCTGCCAGAAGTTCAGAGAATCAACTGGTCATCTTTGATGAACTTGAATGTGTGGTGAAGACTTCCTAAAAGGATCTTCTCTACCTCTTAAAATTTGATGTCTGCAATTTAATTCACATGGCCTGCTCCCTAACAATTAAAGATCTATAGATAATCCTGTTATATTTATATCTCAATATGAGACAACTATCCAGACTCAAATACCTTTTTAACCTGACTCTGAAGCCTGGGTGGCTGAATAATTCTCTTTGATCTTGACTCATCCAAAGGAGAGAGTGCACACTTTATGAGGATACGAGTAATTCTGTTTCTTTATCCTTGAATGCCCAACTCCCAGCAGCAGCATCTGTGTTAGAAAACACACCCACTAAGTATTTGTTAAATGAAAACAAGATGAATGAATAATAAGCAAATAAGTAACAAGTGACAAGAAGAAAACAGAGGAGTTGATTCTAACAACCTGAGACCATAAGCAAAGGACCTAAGAACCCTGAGAATCTGTTGGACCCACACAGAACATGTACATCCTCAGAGCTTCCGAATGACAAAGCTTCCAGCTCTGTCCCTTCCCCTACTGGGCAGAAACCAGCAACATCAAACCAGAGGCTGAGCTGGGTACCCTACCAGCCTCTGCCAATTTCACTGTCCTCTAAATAATTGCAGTAATCACAACATTTATGGAGCATTAATGACACATTGAAGCCAGCACCAAACACAGAAGTAGTCTCAGTGCCTCCCAAGGAAGCAAATCCCAGGTCCCACCAAAGCACCATCAAATAATGACTTTCAACCCTAATATCCTGAGACAAATATGTATATGACCATGGAGGTTAAGAGCTCTGCTCCCAATTACTAAAGAGAGCCAGTCTTCTTCGTTTTTAATCATCTGTTTTATTGCTACTACATTGTCAGAGTCATCACCATGGTGCCTACCACATTTTTCATACCGCTAATGCAGATCTTTATCAAGTGTGAGAAGTGTGCTCGTTTCCCCTCTTAATGCCAGGTTCCCTTTATGAATTGCCTGTGATGGCCACATTGTGAGGAAGCTGTGGGATTAATGAGAAGCTGCTCTCTCCTCCGAGAACCTTTCATTCATGGGCCCACTTGAGCATACAGATGATCAAAGGGTTTCAAAGAGGCCAGGACCACAATTCACACTGAAGCAAGAGTCAATGCAAAGAACCCATCCAAGAAAGAAGGGCTTTACAAAAAACAAATGGAAAATCCTCTTTTCGAAATCAGGACAGAGTAGTGCATCTTAAGCAGCGTCACATGCAATTCAGTGTTCATTAACCAAAGGATAAAGAGAAAGAGATTAAAAGAGAGATTTGCCCTTCCAGATTCCCTGGTTTTCTTTACAGAGCTCAGAGACTGTTGTTGCCAGCTGTACTCTGACAATGGAGCTACGTGCCCGACCCAAAAGACAGCATGATGATTTCAAATTGATAAATCATATGCATGTATTGGTATCTGAATGAGGAAGCCAGGGAAGCAGGCACGATTTTAATTCAAGTAGATGAGTGGGCTTTAGCATAAAATTTCCAGCAAGCAGTACTACCATAAAAGGAAAATGTCAGGGACAGAAATTGCATCCTTCAAATAAATAAAAGAATTTTAGGGAAATAGGCCATGTCCTATTTCTTACTTACTGCTGCCAATCAGCTGCTGTCCCTCTCTAAATTTTTTCATTTCACATTTCGCTAGAAGCCCATTGTGTTTATCAGGGTGATCTGACTCTGAAAGAAGATCAAGGTACCTTTTTATGGGTGAGGATTACTGGCTTGAAAGTAGGAGAAGCTGTTATTGTTAAGTCTGCAAGGAGTTTTTCCACTTTTCTGGTGAGGGAGACAAATTCTGGTTGAGGGAGCAAATTGTTGCTATGATTTAAAAAATAATCATTTCAGTGAACTTCTTGACTGTATGAGTGATCTTGGGCAAAGGAAAGACCTTATTCTGGAATAGAGGTTGTTGCAGACCCAGCACTGTTGAACTGCACTGGCTGGTCAGGATGGTATGTTGAGAAGAGGCATCATAGTTCAGTGGTTAGACACCAGACTGCCTGACTTCTTCTGTTTACTAGCTGTGTGACTGTGTCACAGTTTGCTGATCTCTTTGTGCTTCTATTTCCTTTCCTGTGAAACTGAGAATAATCAGTTAAAAATCCTTAATTTTGTGTCTTCATTTCTATCATCAGTGTGGGAGAGATTGCATTTAGAAGAAGGAAAGGCCAAGAGCTGGACAATAGTCTAAAAAGCAAGTAATGACCTGAAGGTTCAGGGGCAGAGGGGTACATGCCTGTGGATGTCCAGAGAGAATGGATTAAATATTCTATTGAAAGCCTTTAATTTCTTGCAAACAAGGAGGGCAGTGGTTTATAAATTTGGGCAGAAAATTTAAGTATGGACTTTTCTGGGGTCACATGTGGATATTTACCTCCAACTGCTGGGGTCCATTTCTAATGTTTGAGGCAATTCCATGAACCTGAAGCCCACATAGTCATCTCTCCTAGTCCTAAAGCTTAGCATCTCCTCTTCCCTTAAACTCAGGTGCTGAATGGTGTTTGACTGTAGCCAGTCTGGCCATTCCTATCTGTCACTCTTAATCCGCTGGCATAAAGAAGGCATCAGAATCACACAGAACCAGTAGGGGCCCAAACTGTGGTGCTGGTGGCAACAGAATTCTCAGTAACTTGTGGCTTTGGCTATGGTATGGGTTTCCCAGCCTCCCTGCATTCCTCCATTTTCCCAAGATCAGTTCTTTAGACTTCCTACCATTTCTATGCCCTATCAAATTCCTTCAAAAAATATCCTTATCAGTGGGAGAAAATAGTCATAAGCCACACACTGGATAAGGGTTTAAGATCCAAAATATAAGGAACTCAACTCAATGGCAGGGAAAAAACCAAGACAATCAAAAATAGGAAAAGGACTTAAATGTTTCTTAAATGATAAACACATAGCCAAAAGGTACATGAAAAACGTTCAACATCACTGATCATCACGGAAATGCAAATGAAAATGGCAATAAGGTATTGTCTTATACCTCTTAGAATATCATCAAAAAGACAGTTGACAAGAGTTGGCAAGGATGGGGGAAACACTGAACCTTCACACAGTGTGGGTGGGAATTTAAATTAGCACAAACATTAACAAAAATAGTAGAGAAAGTCTTCAAAAATTAAAAATAGAACTACTACCATATGACCCAACTGGAATTTATTCACTGGGAATAAAACCAGTATGTCAAATAGACATCTACTCTTCCATGCTCCTCACAGCAACATTCATAATAGCCAAGGTACAGAATCAACCCAAGTCTTTATCAGTGGATGAATGGAGAAAGAAATGTGGTATACATACAGAGTGGAATACTAGTCAACCTTTAAAAGGAAAGAAATCTTATTTCTTTGTTTCTTTATTTTAATATTATGTGTTTGCAGTACACAGTGATTGAATCTCTTGTGTGGACTTGGTACATGTACTCAACACATTTTAATTCCATTTTTCATCCCCTTTCCTCAGCTCCCTCCCCACTCCTCCATCTCTCGGCACCCTTCCCACTTGAGATGGATCTAGTTCCCAGTTCCTATCACCTATTTCTTATTTCGTTCTTCATTTATACTACCATCTTCTGATATAAGAGAAAACATATGATATTTAAGCTTACGTGCCTGGTTTAGTTCGCTTAATACTATAGTCTCAAGATGCAACCATTTTCCTACAAATGACTCAACTTTATCTTTCCTCTTGGCAGAGGAGTACTCCATTGTGTATAAATATCACATTTTTTTATCCATTTATCTGTTGATGGACATACAGGCTGCTTCCAACATTTAGCTATTGTCACTTGCCAATAATGAACCCACTGAGAAAGAAATTAGGAAAAATTAGCATTCACAACAAGAAAAAGCAAATACTTAGGAGTTAAACCAAACTAAGGAAGTGAAAGACCCCTGCAACAAAAGCTACAGCACTCTAAAAAAGGAAATCAAAGACGATATCAAAAAATGGAATGATATCCCCTGTTCTGGACAGAGAGGCCCAATACAGTCAAAATGCCCATATTTCCAAAACTGATACACAGATTTAATGCAATCCCAATTAAAATCCAACAGAATTTTTCACAGAAATGAAGAAAACAATCCTAAAACTCATATGGAGCCAGAAGAGACCCAGAATAGTGAAAGCAATGCTGGGGCACAAGAGCAAAGTGAGAGTCTTCACAATTCTGAACTTGAAATTATAGTACAAAGCTACAGTGATTTTTTTAAAAACAGCATGGTACTGGCACAAATCTTATTCATTTTGACAACCTGGATTCATGTGGAGCATATTAAACAAATGAAATAAGCCAGGCACAGCAAAACAAATACTCCATGATCTCAGTCAACTACAGACTCTTCAAAAATTGAACTCATAGAAACAGCAAGTAGAATGGTGATTACCAGGACCTGGGGGGGTGGAGAAGACGAGAGAGAATACTTAAGAGAAGGAATGAATTCAAGAGAGTTACCATACAATATAGTAATTATAGCTGATAACAATGTATCATACACTTGAAAATTACTGCCCCAAGAAAGATAGGAGGAAATGTCTGTTAATTAGCTTGACTTAGTCACTCAACAATATACATATATCAAACCATGGTGCTATATCCCATAAGTATTGTCTTGGTTACTTTTCTTTCATTTCTGAGACAAAATACCTGACACCCCAAATTAAGGAAGGAAAGGTTTATTTAGCTGACAGTTTGTGGAGGTCTCAGTTCATACTTGGCTGGCTCCAAGGCAAGGTGGAACATGGCACAGGGCAACAGCTCATGGTGGCAGAAAACAGCAAGAGTAAAAAGGGGCAACAAGCAGCCTCTTTCCCTTGCACACACTGTAAGCAGGCTGCCCGCCCCAGGGCAGGTGTAGCACTCACGCCCATAATATCAACACTGGACCATGAATCAATCATAAACTCTAGAAGCTGCCCCATGACTGCATGAGGCTTTGGGGGAACATCCAGACACAAACCATAACAAGTGTATATAATTTTTGTCTGTTCAATAGAGATGTTTTAAATTTCCTTATCTACTTCAGGTAATATAAATTGGCTTCTCTTTCTATAAGATTCATGATTATAACCATGAATCTTAAGTGTTACATTCAGATCGCCTGGATTGTACTAGACACATAAAAATTACTTGACTTAGTTCTTCCTTAAAAACAGAAAAATTAAATACAAATAATGAATATCTTGAAGGGGGTAATTTAAAAATGGCTTTTAAAAAGGAAAAAAGACCTACAGAAAGGACTGCAGAATTATCTCCCCACAATACTTCTCCATGCAGAGCAATTTTCACAAGACTTTATCTGCCCCAGCAGAGCCATTGTGATAGCATCATTCATGGGAAAGTCATTAGCAGAGAGAGGTGCAGTGCAATACGTCACATCTGCAAGTGCATACAGGTCTCTGCTAGACAAGTAGCCAGCTGACCAGCCATATCCCCAACCATGTGGCATCCTGTGAACCACAGAATCCAGGTCTGGACACTGGCCTGCTGTGACCAAGACCTTAGGCATCCAGTTCAGGTCCGGAGTCACCCTCTAATTACCAGCCTAGACCAAAGCTTTCGCTGCAGTGAACTGGGAACAAGTGGTATTTTTATAGAGCTGAATATATTGTTTTTAAATTGTTCTTTGTAATGTTTAATGTTGTGAGCCATCAGAGAGATGCAAATTACATGAGATTCTATCTCACTCCAGAAAAAATTGTCATCATCAAGAAATCAAAAAACCGATCTTTTGTAAATGGGGAAGGGAAGAAGGGCTGGAGTGAGGGGAAAGGAAGGGGATGAAAAAGAATTAAGATGTTTTGTGTACATGTTTACATCCCTGTGATGAATGTAATCGGTGTGTACTGCAAATACGTGCTAATAAAAACATTTTAAAAGAAATCAAGTAATAACAAATGCTGGCAAGGCTATAGGGGAAAGGGAAACCTACACTGTTTGTGAAAATGTAAATTGGTACATACCGTTGAAATCAATAAGGATATTCTTCAAAAAACTAAAACTGGAAATTTGATCTGACCCTGCTAGGTATTTTAGGTATTATTCCCCTTCTGGATATTTTACCAAAAGAGTTAAAGACATCATATCACAGTGATACATGCAGGCCCATCTTTATACCAGCATGATTCATGATAGCTAAATCTTGGAAGCAGCCTATATGTCCATCAACAGAAAAACAAATAAAGTCAATGTGGTATTTACACACAATGGAGCACTACTATGCCATAAAGAAGGATAAACTTCCATCATATACAGGAAAATGGATATATCTTGAGACCATAATATTAAATGAAATAAACCAGATACACAAGCTTAAGTATTGCATGCTTTTTCTTACAGCAGAAACCCCAAATATAAACAAAGAGCAAAATAAAAGAAAATAGGAAGTAAGGAGATAGATTTTGTTCAAATAGGAAGGTGATCAAGACCTGGAGGGAGTGTGGCAGGAGGGAGGGAGAGAGAGAAGAACTGAGGTGTGTTACATGTACATACCAACTCCACACAAGGGGTGTAGTCATTATGGAATCAAAAGTGTAGTCATAATAAAAACTGGAAGAAAAACGGCTTGAGATCTTAAAGTACTAATTTGATTTCCTTGCTCTAGGACTCTTACCATCATAATAATACATTATCAGTTTTAATAATGAAAAAAGTACAAATATATATCATTTATCACTTTCTTGGGATATTAAAAATCTATTCAGCACACATCCATTCAGTAAACCCATCCTAATCTAGTCAGTAAACACACTAGCCAAACTGCAAAGCCCCAGAGAAGCCGACAGGTAGGTTAGGTGAACATATTATTTAAAATGTTGGACTAAGTGCCAGGGGATGTAAGTCATGCAGCTGCGGCAGGCACCTCTGTCAGCTCAAAAGCCAAAAATACGAGTTGTTTTTCCTAAATGGATAGAGAAGTTGTAGGGGTTCTTTTATACAACGCAGTACTACTCAGCCATAAAGAAGGGTAAATTTGAGACATTTATGGGTAAAAGGATGGACTCTGAGATCATTCTCTTCAGTGAAATAAATAGAACATGTATGTGTAAATAGCACATTGTTTCTCTGGTGTGATAAACCCCAAGTGTAAATAAGGGCCAGAATGTATACTAGACATTATGAAATCGGAAGAAAATGCTCAAAAGGGGAACTAGGGAGGGGGAGGGGGAAGGGAGGAAGGCAGGAAGGCAGGAAGGAAGGAAGGAAGGAAGGAAGGAAGGAAGGAAGGAAGGAAGGACAAAGGAAACAAATTGAGAAAATAAGAAAGAATGAAAACAAAGCTTTTGTAAATTAGGAGGGTAAGAGGGGTTAAAGGGAGGGGAGAGGAATGGGTGAAAAAGAGGAATTGAGATAAGTCGTGTACAGGTACAAAGTCCCTATGATGAAAGTGATCTTTATGTATATTTAAAATGTACCAATAAACTTAATTAACAAAAACATGGGAAGAGATTTTAGATGAAAGCACAAAGCTTCAGGAATCCTGGTGGACTGCATAACATTTTCAGCGAAAAGCAAACCAGAAAATGAAAGCTGATCGTCTGTGCCATGCAGGAGGTGTCGCCAGCCACGGAGAAGGTGACTCAGTATGGGGTGGGGGGCTGGGAGCTGAGCCTGGCCCCAGAGCCAGGCTGCCCTGTGCAACTCGCTGCCCACAGATTGAACACAGCCACACATCTCAGTGGTGTGCGTGGACAACAAAACACTGACTGCAGGACAGCCCTATGACGTCTAGAACAAATTTGCTGGGAGAAAAGTAAAACATACAAAAAGTTTACATTAAAACCAACTACAAGAAAAACCCCTCAGAGTTCAGGTTTAATTGCGGTGTTGGCACTTTGCAATAAATAAGTAGGTTTGGAGTTGGAATTTGTGCTCTCAGTCTCCAAAAGGTTTGCCATCACTGAAAAGCAAACCAGTTTTCCACAACTTCAGAGCTAACCATACTCATGTCTGAGGAGGGAGCCTGGCAGGGGCTGCCGAGCTCAGGGAAGAGAAAACCACAACTGAATCGTGACCTGTAAGTGTCCTCAGGAAAGCAGAAAAGAAAGGAAGGAGCGCTGATCAGGGAGAGAGGGATGCCGGCTCCTCCGGAAACCCTACGCAAGATCCAGGCAGAAAGAGCAGACAAGCTCTATTGTGCTCCGGAGGGTAGGATCAGGATCGGGACAACAGACAGTACTGACCACGGATGTCTCAGCTGAACAAGTCACAAAGGAAAATGGTTGCAGGAAACTTCCCCTAAAAGCAAAGGGCGTCCCATTGTTGGGGTTGTAAAACTGAGGCTAGAGGAAGCCCAGCATGCACACTGCTACAAGCACTCCTGCTCAGGACAGGAGCACAGGGTGACCTTGCCTTCAATCGGAAAAGCACTAGCACATGTGCCTGAAGAGTCAAGCCAACTAACTCTGCACAGAAAGCAATTTTGATGTAGACCTTTTACGGTGTGAATAAAGAGCTAGCATTTGATACAGCACCACCAAGCAGTCAGTCTCTAGAAGGGTTCTGCCTAGCAGAACATCTCCACCCAAGGGGATGCAGGCCTGGGTACATTTATTCCAATGTCATCTTTTTTAATGAAGCAAATACTCTTCAGTATTCCTTTAACCACAAGAGACCTTCTTAGAATGAACCCCTTAGTCACAAGCATGGTAACTACAGCCAGCCTCAGCCCCACGTAAGAAATTTAATTTTGCTCAGCAGTTGCTGTATTCATTATCCTGCCTTTGCATCAGTGAAGCTTCTCATCACATCAGAAGATGCCCTGTAAGGGGGAGTTCCCGCTTGGCTGCATCTAACAGTTACAGTGAATAAAAACAGAAGCTTTTACAAAAGCCTGCTGTGTCCCAAAGAGCTGGGCACAGCTTAAGTAATAATTAAAGAAAAAGTAAAACCAACATACACCCCATATACTGTGGAATGAACCCCAATATGCCATGGTGTATAAAGTGTATTAAACTGATCTGACAACTTTCAGCACATCAGCCTCTCCTTCACTCTGGGTGGCCTCCCATTTGACAAACCACACACACTCTATTGTCCTATAAAAGTCTCCAAACATATCTATGAGTTGTCAACACAGGCCACGGCTCCCAATTTTAAGCAAAACTCTCAGAGGCTGGTAAACCCACCTAAGATCACAGAGTGACTATCACTTTAAACCTAAAGTGAACAGTTCTTTCCCATCATCTGTAATGAGCCAAATTGGCATAGTTTTAAAACATAACAGGATTTATGCATCTGAATGACATAATCTGCTTCCCGGTAGTCACAGGTTGATACTTAGCCAGTGCCAATTATGTGTGACTAACGAACAGGCTTATATGTACAGGAGCCAGTAGCAGCTCCAAGTCTGTAAGGTGACCTTTGAATGTTCTCAGTGGTTGAAAATCTTTGTCTATCAAGGTGAATACCCATATTTGTAGCTGAGTCACCTAGGACTAACTACACTGTTGTTTTAATATAGTTTTATCATTGGTAAGAAACTAAATGTAAGAGCTACCCTGTATAGTGGGTAATCTTGAATGTCAACTTAATGAGATTGAGAAACACCTAAGAAATGAGTAAAGCACGATCCTGGTGTGTCTGTGCGGGTGTTTCCAGAAATGCGTGGTTTGTGGGACAGCAAACTGATGGAGTACACCTGTCGTGGATGTGGATGGCACCATCCAACAGGAGAGGGGAGCCCATGGAGGAAGAATGGGAGCTCATTAAAACTGTCGTTGAAGCACACGTGGCCACCAATGCCCAGGGCAGCCACTGGAAGCAAAAACGGAAATTCCTGCCAGAAGATATTGGACAAGCACCAATAGTCAATGCTCCAGGAGGCAGCAAGATTGACTTGGAAGCCTTCAGCCATTTCACAAAAATCAGCAATTACCACAGTGGTGGATTTTACCAAAAAGTTGCCTATGTTTTGTGAGAAGTACAGGATCAATATGCCCACTGGCTCAACCCAGCCCCTGGAAGTGTGGCAATGGGGTGGAGCCAGGTGGTCTGCTGAGGACGACCCTGTGGGCTGGACCCAGCCCGGGCAGCACGGCGATGGGGCGGAGCCAGAAAGTCCCCTGGGAGCGACCGTGAGGGCTCAACCCCACCCCCGGCAGCATGGGGACAGGGTGGAACCAGGAGGTTTGCTGGGGGCAACCCTGCAGGCTCAACCTGGCCCCCCGCAGTGTGGCAACAGGGCGGGGCCAGGCAGTCCACTGGGGGTGACCCCACAGACTCGACCGACCCTCAGCAGAGCCTTGCTGGAGTGGAGCCCCATGGTCTGCTTGGGTGAACCTGAGAACTGGACCTAGGCCTCTGGACGAGTTGTACTGAGGTGAAACCTGGCTGTTTGTGGGGTAACCCCGGTGACTGGACTGGACCATTGGCCTTGAGGGCTTGTCAGTGGGGGCTTGACCATGGAGAACGTGATTCCCTGCCTATTTACTGTCTTTGAGCATGGGAGCTTTTCCGCCTCCTGCCATAGCAATCTGTGTACACCCATATTTGTTACAGCATAAGTTGAAGCAATCATGTCTCCTCCCAATGTGAGAGCCCGAGGGAGTAAATAAACCCAAAAATACAGTTATTATCAGCGTTAAGATGACTAATTGGGTGGTAGAACAATAGAGATGAGGGTGGAGAAAACTGATTAATCGAACAAGCCATCGTCTTTATAACTGAGCAACAAATCTGAAGATATCATTATGTAATACAGCATCCAATATTAATCCCTTACTATCTTCTCTATAATTTGGTATTTCCTTAATTGTTCTTGTATTAACTAATGCAAAGATAACATGATGTAATACAGCATCCAGTGCTAATTCCCTGCTATCTTCTTTATAATTTTGTATGTCCTGTATTGATTTTGTATTATCTTGCTTTGTATGTCTCCATTCTTCTGTCTTTAAGATGAAAAAAAAATATGCCTCACACACTAAAATGGGTGGTTTTGTAGGACAGGAGAACATGAAAAAGAGGAGAAAGAATGATAGGGAAAACAGTGTCAAAGGTTTAGAGACAAAAGAAAGACTCATAAATTTGGAGGGAAGACCATTTGCATTTTGTATATGATAAACTTGAAGTCAATATAAATACCAGTGTGGAAAGGAAGGTACCAAAATAGTCTTAGTGCTTGTTAGATTTGTGTTTTTTTAAGTCTGTGATTGAAAACTAATGGAATAACAAAATAAGAAACAGGATATGTTAACAGTTAGCTTTTCATCACTGTGATAAAATACTTGAGAAAGTCAACATAAAAGAGGAAATGTGGTTTTGGCCTGTGGGTGCAGAGGTTCAGTCCGTGGATAGCTGGCTCCATTGCATTAGGCCTGTGGAGAAGTAGAATGTCATGGCAGAAATGCAGGGCTTAGGAAATCTGTTGACCATGCTACATTTCCTCTCTTCTGTTTGGAAGGTCTGGGCATTTGAGACACTCTGATCATTTACATCATTGTGGTCCAGGTGGAATGTGGAGTTTGTCTAAGTGGCTGGGATGAGGTGTGGTGATGACTGCTCATTTTTCAGTGTGTTGCGCCTGTCAGAACGGCTCTTCCTGTGTAGGCAGGCTTCACACATTCCTACTAGCTTCCAGATCTGCTCTTGTACTGGACAGTGCTTCAGTTTGTCTTGGGCGGAAGATCTTTTTCTGGAGGGTTGAAAAACATGAGATGTCGAGCTGTTGGCATTGTCAGGATTTTGCTGAGATGCAGAGTTTTGGAAGGCAAGTTGTTTCTCAGAGTAGACGTGGAGCTGGGTGTGTTGAGCTGTGTACTGGTTGCTTTGACTCTGCCTTGCCTAACGCTGCTGCATTCCAGTGTCTGGGTGGTGTCCCTCCAGTAGGCTCCTTCCCCACTGCCTGTCCAGTCACCATCTTCCCGGACGTTTTTCTTAGCAAGTTTTTAAAATGTTCTCTGTGAGAGTTTGAATTCTTATCTCGAATCCTTTGATGCTGGGTGTAAGTAGTGTGAGATCTTCCTGACTCTTGCTCGTTGTGTTATTTGGAGGTGTGTACTAAGTTTATTTATTAGTTTTGGGAGACAATTGGAAAAGTTTCTCAGGACTTAGAAATATGTTGTCATCTCTCAATCTCCAGAACTGCTGGGGTTTCTTTTTGTATATCTTGTCCCTGGCCACTCTTGCCGACTCGTGGTTTTTGTTCTTTTTCTAGGTCCTGCATTTAGGCTCTCAGAGGGCCAGCCTCGGGGACACAGCTGAGGGAGAGGGATCTCAGGGCAGGGGTGGGGCCACAGGGCCCAACCACAGCAGGACCACATGATTTTCCAGGGTCCATGGCATTTCCCCACCCTCCAGGAGTCTCCATGTGTTTTGTGGCATCTTTGCCCACAGCATGACGTGTCTGCATGGCGGCACAGCGTGCACGGGTCCTGTGCCATGGGGCCGTGTGCAGCACCTTTTCTCGCATCCCACAGAGGGACCATATCCAGCCACGCTCCCTAACAAGACCACAGTCAGTGACAGCCACACATGCCTGGATGGCAGCTTTGTAAACTGCGTTAGCTCCGAGTCCATCCAGTGGCAGCTTTGGATGATATAACTGGGCCATGCCGGCAACTCCTCGGATCTGGCCCCATTGTCCAGCCTGCTGCTGCCTGGCCACCGCAGCTTTGTGAGCCGCGGTTATGAGGCTCCACCTCCGCGCCCCATCCCACAACTCTTACCTACCAAGGTAGCTTTCATGTTGCTGCACTACAATTCCCAGTTCACATTGGCGAGCATGGAGTGGTCTCGAGTCTGAAGTAGGCGGTGCTGCGGAACCTCTGTGTGTCTGGACGCATGTCGCTGCTCCCTCTCCATTTTCTGCCTCCATTCAGGTTATGGTCAATTCCAGGGATCTGATTCCGTCATTGTATCCACCCGAGTCAGTTCTCTGGGAGGGATGCTGTTTGCTATTGGTATAATTCAGTTTTTGGATGGCAAACCTTCCAGAAGGTTTTTTTCTGCTGCCATCCTGGTCACCATCTTCCCAGAAGTCTCCATATTTTTAGATATGTATATTATGTATCCTTGAACGACAGTGTTACTAAGTACCCTTTATCTTATAGGTATATCTCCAAGAAGATGTACCTATATGCTGAGATATAGCAGTCAGCTTTGGTTACGTAATGAACTACCTCAAAACTTAGAAATTTGAAAATGATCACTTATTGAGCTCATAACATGTAAATTGGTATTTGATGCTGGGTCAGCTGAGCCATATGTTTGTCCAGGGCAACAGCTCAGAGCTCACTTACACTGCCACGCATCACCTTCCAGGGCAGCTGGGGACTGGCTCTCATATCACTGTGGTCACCACTGGGGCAGCTCATCTCTGCTGCACGGGGACTCTCATTATCTAGGAGATAGCATGGGCTTCTTCACATGGCAGTAGCCAGGTTCAAAGAGCAACAAGGGCCAGGGATATAGCTCAGTGGCATAAGCGCTTACCTGGCAAGCCTGAGGTCATGAGTTCGATTCTTGCTACCAAAACAAAACAAAACAAAGAGCAAGAAGGTAGGGTAAGCCCCACAGCACAAACTACAAATCTAGCTGGATCAAGTTTGCTATTCCCTAAGCAACCACAGCAAGTGCCAGAATCTATGGATGGTGCCCACCTATGCAGACACAGGGAGGTAATCAGAGGTGCCCACTCTGCACAAGTCAGTCATCCTGAAAGTCAAAGAACTTCTTCCTTCCTACTTCTCCCAGCCTTGGTATTTTCAATTCCCTAAGCTTTGACAGCCCGTCAGGGTAAACCAGTATTCTCTGGTGATGTTAATATTTTTGATAAGTTCTGGGAACAAATGTTTCTTCTTAACAATTAGTAGTCATTCATATCTTCCCTTTCACGAGTTGCCTACTTGTGTCATCTATTTTTCTATTTCTTGTTTTTCTTAGATTTTAGGAGTTACATGGGTGTTAGAGAATAGGTTTATATATTCAAAGATGAAGGAATCTTTGGAATAACCAAAATGCCCCTTAGTGAATCATTTTGTTGTAAATATCATACATATGAGAGACATAGAATATGTGTAAAATAATTTAAATAATAGTAAGAAAGACTCATTACATTGCCCAGTGGTGTCTACACCATAAATTTTTCCTTTCTGATCTGTTATTTTTAGTATGTACTTTTGTCACTTGTGCACTTAACCCTGTGTTTGGCCTTTCTACTTTCTTTTCCGTTTTTGAGTGTTTTAATCAGGAATGGACAGATTTTGCCAATGCCTTTTCATTACAGGTGAAGATGATCATATAATTTTTCCTCTTCAGTGAACCGCTTTTTGCATTCCTGGAATAAATTTCATTCTGACATCTTTCTCATTGTTTAACGTGCTACGGACCTCTCCTTCCTGATATTTAACTTAGGGTTTTGTTTTGAGTGCAGTTCAGTGTGTGTGTATGTGTGTGTGTGTGTGTGTGTGTGTGTGTACCTGTGTGTGTGTGATTTTTTGTTAGCTAATAGAGTTCACATGGCTTTGGAATTGTCCTCATTTTAGAGTTGGGGTAGACTTCCAGCTCTGCAAAGGACTGCTCTTTGACAACTTTTCATTTTCCATGAAAATCCTTCTATTAAGAGTTACAGAGTATCCGGGGAAGATGGCGACCGGGTGAGCAGCAAGGGAGCGAACCTCCTTAATAAACACCACCAGCTCGAGACAGACTTGGTGAGCGTGAATGCCGGAACCTCGGCTGGGAAGTTTAAACTGGGCGTATTTCTCTGAGATGCCGGGGGAGATGTGGTAGGGCGGACCAGGCTGCCGGGGCGAGACGTGGGAAAGTC